>JAQFZO010000053.1:0-48807 GCA_034695885.1 Geophilus flavus
TTTAATTAAAATATTTTATTATGAATTAATATTTAATATTTTTTAATATTTTCATAGTGGGAAAAGAGAAAGAAGAAAAATTTGATTTAAAATGAAATGAGGGTCCTTAGGTACGGTATGGTAGTTTTTGAATATTCAGAGAAATTGAATATTCAATTTTTCATAACTCAGGAGGATTGACACTATATTTTTTCATGTTTTATAATTCATAATCCTTTATTTCCATTGCAATAAGCTTACATACATTACATCAAATACCATCAATAATTGAAAATTCTTTCTTTTCTATACAGGTTCTATAGAAATCTGGGAATTTATTCATCACTATGAGGATGGGGATGGTGATGGTGATGTTTATGGTGGTTTGGATTTCCGTTGGAAGAGGGATGGGGACCTTGGGGGCTGGGGTGATGGTGATGGTGGTTTCCACTACCACCGGGTAGGGGTGGATAAACGTGTTGGGGGCCTCCTACTGGTGGAAAGCCATGTGGAGGTCCTCCTACTGGTGGAAAGCCTTGTGGAGGGCCATGTGGTGGACCGTGAGGGGGGCCGTGTGGAGGGCCATGACCACCAGGTCCAGGTGCAAAATCTTGGTCAATCGGTGGACCTATGCCCGGAAGTAAACCGGGCAATTGACAGTTGTTGTTGGTGACGACTCCCTTTTTGCTCAGTTTGACTCTACTGATTCTCCTGAGTGAAGACAGTTCTTTAATGACTTTGCTTTTGCTCAGTTGTGGTTTGTTGCTGTTGATGATGGCACCAACTAGAAAAATATATTTTTAATTTTTAGGTTTAAGAAATTTTTTAAATTATTTACTAGAAATCAAAAATTAATTTTTCAAATTTTTAAATTGTAACTTTTCAAATTTTAAATTGTAATTTTTTATATTTTTAAATTTTTTATACTTTCTAATTTATTAAATTTCTTAATTTCTTAATATTTTTAATATTTATCCAATTTTTAATTTATAAAATCTTTTAGTTACTCAAATTTTTAAATTTAAATTTTTCAAATTTTTAAATTTTTAATTTTAACTTTCTAAATTTTCGATTTTCCTTAAAATTATTTTGAGTCTGTAATTCTTACTAGCATGTTCTCCTTTCAGTGGAAATCGAACGCAGATAATGATGAATAGTCTTGAATATGGATCGCCCTTATTGTAATACAGGAAAGCCTCAGCTTCATGATTGGTGTTATTCGCTAAATGCAAAAGAAATAATTTGCGTTTATTCCAAGATTAAAAGTTAAATCACCCACTTCTAAAATCGATTTCGTAGTGCCCGGGTCGTCCCGCGTCACTTCGTTTTAACCTATGCCATGCTTGTTCCCTTTTATCGCTGTTTAAATACAAAAAAGTGAAAATTAGTAGAAAAGTTTAATTACACGAGTCACTCACTCTCTCTTAACCCCCGAAATGTGCAAATAATTGCCGTCTTCTCTCTTCTCGATCCTCATCTTCACACATCGGAATCTCTCGAGTGAAGTTCCTCGTGCAAAACCGTAATTAAAGTAAAACGACTGACCGATTATCTGTAAAAAAACAAAAATATTTAAAAATATGTGTGAAATATTTCAAAATAAAGTAATATTTGAAAAAAAATAATTGTGAAATTTAAAAAAGTCTTTAGAAAATTTTTAAAAATATTTTAAAAATTAAAAAAGTATTTGTAAAATTTTGTGAAAATTTTTGAAAATTTTACAACTTTTTTTAAAAATATAATGACGTACGTCTGATATTTCAAAATTTTGCTGCGGTGTAGCAACTGGACATTTGGCTGCTGGACGAGTTCTTGGTGGTGGCAAAGAATTATCACCGAAGATGAGCAGCAAAAGACTGAGTGTAGAAATTGGAGCAACCATTTTCTGAAATACGGAAGTCCAATTTAGCTGAATTCCCCGACTCCTTTTTATACACTCGCGTTCAAACTTTTGGAAATCAACCTGTGATTGATTTATTAGTTTGGAAAATGTGCACAATTATTTACACTTGTTACATAAATTTCCAACTGACAATCACAGAGCTTCAGATATTGTAATTAATAAAATTTATGACATTTTTTTAAAGTTTAATTAACTTTGGCATTTCAGTATTTCAACAAACTTTTAGATTCAAATTTTTCCAAAAATAATTTAATCTTCAAATTTTCCAATTTTCAAAATTTCAAATGTTCAAATTTTCCAATTTTCCAATTTTTCAATTTTTTAATTTTTAAATCTTTCATATATACTGCACAAATATTCATATTTCAAATTTTTCAAATTTTGAGTTTGAAAAAGAGGAAAAATATTTTCATCACCAAAGTTGACATTAAATCATTAATAAATCTCTCATCTCGGTGCTTTGAACAAATCTAACATATGGGAGGGATGGTTTCGAGTCCTTTTGTACTGATTCCACTGATTGTACTGAAAGCACGCAGACAAGAAACTGCTAATTTCAGCATTGTGTGATAGGGAGAATGGGACAAGAGGAGTTGAAGGTGTAATTTTCACTAATGTTATTCATTGAGAAGACATGCAATTAACCCTCGACGTTCACAACAGGGACATTTGTCCACCTCAGAAGATTTCTTTTCCTTTTCTTGCTTAAATTCAGTCAGGTTTAATTTGTATTGAAATAAGTCACTTTCAAACTTTCTTACATTTTCTACACAAAATTGAAACTTTTTACTATAAACTGGGTAAAATCTGTACAATTCTGGCCTTAAAAAATTTACCTGCGCTGCTAAAATTGCAAGTGAACTGATTAGTGCAAATTGCAGCCACAAGAGTACATGGGTCAGTGTACATTCATTGTGTAAACACCTGAGATTGTGTATTTTAATGATTTGTTTTATGTCTTTGAGGTATTTAATGGGTTTCCTATAAACAGAAGCCCTCTTGTGACCACAGTTAAAACTGATGGATTAATATTGAGTGAAGCCATTTAAATTTTCTGTGTCGTTGCTTTCCAGTTTCCTGCAGTGATTTAATTATTTATTTATTTATTTATTTAGTATTTATTTATTGATGCATTGATGGAGATTAAATTTGTTCGATTTTTTCTCACTAGATGGTACCACTGTGTTGAAAGTTTGAGTGTCGACTGACGAGAGTTATATATTTATTTTTAAAAAACAATGATATGATACTAGACGATTTTTACGTTCATTTTGGGCCTTTTTAAGGCTTAAAAAACCGCATTGTTAAATTAATATTGGCGTGATAATTTTTTTCTCTCATTGATATGTATCGTGTCATAGATTTACGTTAAAATTAAGAATAATGAAAATTTATTCCGTTCAAATGCAATGGAGAAATTATCAGACCTGGCCATGTACACAGTTTGTTTATCAGTGTTGCAATGGCAAAGCATTTCGGATCTGGCTGAACTCGAAGCAGAAGTTAAGCAGTTGACACGATATTATGAGTGTTTGCGTGAGTGTTTGTGGTAGAAAAATTTTATTTTATTTATTTTTAAAAAAATTTATGATTTTTTTTTTAGCCGAGCACATGTGTGATCAAATACTCACGGTGTTGATTGAGCACGAGTTCTCGGATGATGATGATGATGACGACGAATTGCCTGGACCTTGCGCGGAACATATTGCTTTGTTTGTGCGGGACAACATCAAGAAACTTGATCTCTATTTCGATGGAGAGGATTTTGCTCTTAACTATTTACTAATTTTTAGTGGACCTAAATTTTTGGTAGTTTACTATATTGTTAAAAGCAATTTCTGGTATTGATTTTTATTATTTAGTTGAGGTTTAAGCCGGAAAATTTGTTATTAAGCAATTTTTTTAAGTTTATTTTTTAAAATGTGACTACTTCACTGCAGATTATTTTTTTCATTACGGTGTGCAATTTGGAGTGAACTTTAATGACACTTCCGGTTACCTTAAGATTTTGAAAGTTTAGGGAAACCGACTTGTAGGTTTGTAGTAGGAACCCTGAAAAATTCAGAACCCCAACTAAACCGGAAATACCCTTATGACCTGCTCGAAAGTTTTGTGTTTTTGCATTTTCCGTTTGAATTTTAAACGGGTCTAAAATGAAACTTCCGGTTTGATTATGAACTTGAAATTTTAGGAAAACTGACCTCTGGGTATATAGTAGGAACTCTTGAGAACTTTAAAACCCAAACTAAACCGGAAGTGCTCTTACCACCAGCTCGAAATTCTGTTTTCTTTTTAAAAATATTTTATTAGAAAATTGTAGCAATACTAAAAATGACACTTTCGGTTTGATTAGGAACTTAAAATTTCAGGAGAACCGACGTGTAGGTTTCTAGTGGGAACCCTGAAAAATTCAAAACCCCAACTAAACAGGAAGTGCCCTTACAACTCGCTCGAAATTTCGGTGTTTTTTTTCTGCATATATTACTCTGTAGCAATACTAAAAACTGCACTTTGATTAAAAACATAAAATTTTAGAGACTCCAATTAAACACTCAAAACTCCCTCCCCTAAAATTCTCAAATCCACACTTCAACCGGAAGTGCCATATAAAATCCCCTTAAAAATCGCTATCAAATTAAAATCCTCAATCAATCAATAAGTCACAACAAACATTTTCCACGATTAACCGCAAACTAATTTTTCCCATTTCCACGTCTACAGAATCTAGAAGAATTAAAACTCCCCGACGACTACCACCTGGAATTCCCCCTGTGTGACAAGATGTGCGAACTAATGCCAAACTTAAAAAAACTCGATATAAGCGGCTGTCAGGTGGACGAGGAAGCCATGACGCCCATCTCTAAACTCCCCCTAGTCGAATTCGACCCGGGTTTCAGCATAACAGAGATCGGCATCGAACAACTCTGCCGCAAGGAGTCGAAAGCGAGGCTAACCCTTCGTGTGTTCCGCATCGGCGACTACGGACTTCCAATCAAGTGTTTCCACAACGTCCTCGAATGGATGAAACAAGTGGAAGACTTGGACAGCGAAGACTCGAAATGGTTCTACGACCTTCCGCACCACTTACAACAACGACAATTCAATTTAAAACGCCTCAACTTCGATTCAACCACGGACTTTGTCGAGGAAGAGTTGGAAATCGTGATGACCACGTGTCCGAAAGTAGCCAACGTCAAAATAACATCACACGTGTTTACCCCGCGCATCATTTGCTCGTTGACCACGTTCGATCAGTTGACAAACTTGACCATCAACGTCGTTGCGAACCCGATCGGCGAACAAGTCGTGGTCGAGGACAAAAATCAACTCTGCGAGCGAATCTGTTTGGACAACGCGAGTTTTCCCTCTTTGACAAAGCTGGCGCTGTCGGATTCGAGAGACGCGTGGATCTCGAACGGGTATTTGCTTCGGATACTCGAAATGTGTCCGCATCTGGAGATACTCAAGTTGTTTCGTTGCGACGGGTTCAGCAACAAGATCGCGGCGGAATTGGGGCAGTTGATGCTCAGCAGGAAGTTGAAGCATTTGTTCATCGAGTTTTGCAATTTGTTGGGACCCAATGGAGTGGACGATCTGTTGAAAATCCCTTCTTTGACCGAGTTGAAGGTGTTGTTGTTTACCACCGACGTTGTTAAACAGCATTTCGACGCTTATCCTTTACAAGTCAATGCGAGGAATTATAATGTCGAGCTGAAACTGATTGTTTTTGTTGACGTTTTAGGATTATTTCATTAAATTTTAATCGTTTTTATTTTTTTTCAAAATATTGATTGATTTTTAAACAAAAATTCCAAGAGTTATGATAAAATTTCAATCAAATCAATTTTCTTTCTTTAATAAAAAGCAATAAAAAAAAGTTGTTTATTATCATCATAAAAATTAAAAATTAAAAAATCAACATTTTTTTACATATAAAGTCAAAAAATCGATTTATACATTAAAAATCATCGTTAAAACCGCATAAAACTACCCTATAGCTGCATTCCCTCCCCATTCCACCTCTTAACACACCCAAAACGCCATCTACCGCCTCTATCCGACAGTAAAAGTAGTAAAAACCGTCTTCTTCTTTTCAATCCCCCGCATCGGTTTCTCACTCAACGACAACAACTCATCCGAGTAAGTTCTGAGATTCTTCGAACCGACGGGAAGTATCCCGTTACACAGCGCGCAGAAATCATTCCTGTAACAAACGCCGTTGATGGCAACCGGCGCGTAAAAGTGTTCGCATCGCCACTTGAGCGCCACTTCTTGAGCGTTCGCACTCGCCGCCCAATTATCGGGGCATTGTCGACAGTTCGTATCTCGAATACACTGCTGCACGGGCAAATTGGCGTCCTTCAGTCCCATTTCGAGCGTGCACAGCCCCGGCTTCTTGACGAACTGCTCGGCCGCTTGCCATCCGTTGCGCAATTTCGAGTGCTCGGCACACAAGAAGTGCAATTGATGGAAAGTCACGTTGGTCACGCCGTTGCACACGGCGCAGAAGACGTTCCGATAGAGGGCGCCGTGTTCCCACGCGAACACGGGCACGTGCAGCAGAGGGTCGTCCGTCAAATTCCCGATCGACTCACATTCTTCACGGATCGCGACGTCCGCGAACGTCGCCGGACATTTGGCCACGGCGGCGAGACCGCGTGTGTCGTTCAAGCATCGCCACGACGCTTTGGCCATGAACGCGTCGACCGTGGGGTCGTCGAACGCGTCCAGGCAGCAGGAACGGCTCTGCACGCAGTCGGCTTCGCACCCGCAGCTGCCGTATCCCAATAGTTGGCGGCGTTGGCAGAAATGTTGCGGGAAAAGCGGGATTCCTTTCGGGTTGGATCGAGTGCAAATGAGGGCGGAATTGGATGTTTCGTTTTGTAGTTTCACCATTTCGTATTCCCCCTTGCGATACGTAACGTCATCTACTGTTATGGAATCGTTCGGAGCGAGGGCGAAGTGGGAGGAGTTGACGAAGGTCATGTTACAAGGCGACGCGCTGTGCATGATGGAAATGTCGGCCCAAAACGGTTTTTTCGTCGATGTTGAGTTCGAATTGCATTTTTCCGGTTTTTGACACATCACCTGCCGGCACGATTTTCGGAACGGGTCGTACACCTGTCCCGGGTCGCAAAGCTTCCCTCCACTGCTCGGAATGAGCGTTCCGGCCCCGAATTCGCCGTCCAACTGCAGTACGAACTCCTGTTCGATCGGATAATAACTGTTACGACACACGACGTTCTCCATTTTGATGCTCACGTTGCCGCAAATCGCGCAGAAAATGTTCTTGTATCGTGTATCCCCGAGCGTTATTGGTGCGAAATACGATTCGCAACGCCATTGCAGCTCGCGTTGGTACGTAGCGTTCTTGTGGGACCACGAACTCGGACAGGAAGTGACCGTTTTCTCCATCTTTTCGCAGAAACTCACGTTCTGCTCGTCAACATACGCGTCGCATGCGTCGTCCGACAACGCCTCGGGCACGCTGGACACGTTTTTTCCGCCGCATCGGAAGCGTAGATGAAAATGACCGGGTTTGATGGTTCCCTCGTTGCACTGACCGCAGTAGATGTTCTTGTAAGTCACGTTGGTCAACGTGCTGGTCACCATCAGACCCCTGTTGGGATCTTTGACCAAATCCGCCGTTGCCTCGCACCCGGTTCGCACCGCGTCGTTGGTCCACGACTTCGGGCAGCGACCGACTAGGGAATACGGCCCGCGTCCACGTGGACTGGTCACGCACACGTAGAGGTCATCGTCCAGTAGGGTGGCGACGCGGGAGTCCGGGAGAGCGTCCAGACAACAGTCTTTACGTTTGTAGCATTTTTCGTCGCATCCGCACAGTAGTTCTTTGGATTTGGCTGTTTCGCAAAAGTGCGAAGGACATTTCGGGATCAGGATGTTCTGTCCGACGGCCCTGGCCGAAGAAAACGATTGTCCCGTCACGGCTTCCGTAGCGCCGCCGCTGCTTATTTGGATTATTAAAGGTGACGTAAGGAGGATGAGGAAGAACATTTTTTTCGGTGATTATTAAACCTGTTATGAAGAAAAATGAGAGTAAATTTAAAGATTAACTGATTAAAAAATCAAATTTCAATTTTTTAGTGAATAAACGAGACTAATTCCCAGAAAAAAATCAGTTTCAACGACTTTCAAACACTTTTTTCATCATTTTCTTCATTTTAAACACATATTTTCTTCTTTTACACGTAAAACTCAACTCCTTACCTGTTTATAGACGCCCAAACACGGTATGGGATGAAAAATTGAGAAATATTTAGACCTGTTTTTAGAAAAATAAAAAATGAACTTACCTCAAACTATATGTCGTTAGAGCGAGTTTTTGCAGGTGACTAGAGCAACTGGTGACCTCTGGATCGCAATGTAACAGGAACACAGACAGAGATGTTTAATCAAGAAATTAAATGAAAATTAATTGGATGAATGACACTAAGAAAAGTGTGTACACGACTCAAATCCAAGGATTTGAGTGTGATTGAGCAACCAATGAGATGTAAAGAAGACTTTTTAGGAAAGGACAGGAAGGAGTGAGACAAGACAGTTGTGTTGGTTGGTGTGTGAGTCAGAAAAACTCGATCTCCTCTTATGGTGTCCTCTTACCTATGTTGGCTTGGCTACTTCAAAGGTTGTAAAAGAAAATGTCGAAATTTTGGCGAATTTTTATTTTGGTTTTTTTCAACAATTTTTTTTGGGCGGTTTTTTTAAATTTTTGAATTTTTTCAGGGTTGGTTTTTGGGTTTGTGTGAATTTTCTGTATTTTCTGGGTTGTTTTGGGTGTTTTTCTGGGTTTTTTGGGTAGTTTTAAAGTTTTTTTCATTTGTTTTAAGCGAATTTAAGTCGTTGTGAATATTTAAGTTTGTAGGAAAATGTTTTACTCTTACTCTCGGTCATCGCCACACAAGGCTAATAACCTTGAAGTAAAAGGAAGAGTGAGGGGGAGTTTTGCGAGCTTCACCTGCAAACAAACAGCCCACAGGTATTTTTCTTGTGTAATTATAAATATTCATCGATTCCGTTCGTGTAATCGAGGAACTAACCCCGATCAATTATCAGTCACATGTTTTATTAAGTATATGTACTCATAATTTTTTCATATAATTTTTTTTAATGTGAATTTTATCAAAATTTTATTATAAAATACATTTTTCAAATTTTTTAACATTATAAATTTATAACTTTATCACTTTTCATTACTTAGTAAAAGAGAAAATGTAAACAAAGGTGTGGGAGTCATTTTCCCTCGCATTTTCACATAATAAAATCATAAAATCACGATTAAAATTTATTATCCATTCTTTACGACTCAATTTTTATAAAATTTTACATAAAAATTTATAAACATACATCCAACACACGAATTTCACACATAAAACATCATTAATTTGATTAATTTCCACACAAAATGACTAAACCCAGCATAAAATCTCAAGATTCACTACGACGCTTTTAAACACCGATTAAAAACTTTCCCTTTTCCTCACAAGATGTCGCGTCGTGTTGGGGCGCTTTTCCAGGTATGCATGCACGCACGGCGTTATCGATACAACCTCGCTGAGAAAGATAGCGAACGAACAACCACCTGAAGGATTTCCAGTACTTCGAGTGATCAAAGGTAAGTTAAAATCATCAAAACAAACCAACAAAACACAAAAACAAATTTTAAAAAACTTTAATTTTAAATCCGGGTTAATTTATCGGATCAAATTCACTTTTTAAATGTCCACAAACGCGTCAGTTGACAGGTGGACGCCCACTTGACTGTAGCGAGGTAATCTCTCCAGTTAAAAATGATAAACGAGTTAAAAGTAAAAAAAAAATTAACTAAATGCATTTATGTGTCGATTAATAAAAACCTACGAGGTTATAAGAAGAGAAAAATCGATTTTGACGATTAAAAAAAGCAGTTTGAAAAGTTGTATTGAAAAATTCAAGGTGTTTTTCTTGTTTTTTTATTGTTGTCTGATGGGAAACAATGGGTTTTGGTTGAGGGGGATTGTTAAGAAGGTTATAATTATTTCTTGTTTGGTTTTTTGAGCGTCTTAGGTGTTTTATCTTTATTTATTTTAATTGTTATTGGGTGCATTGGTCCTTATTTCCTGTTGATTGTCACTTTTTTGATGTTTGTTGGTGTTGAGTTTTGGTTTGGGTTGATGGGAATTAATTGGTGTTTGGTTTTTTTCCAAGGTGTTTTAGTTTGGGGGGAATGTTTGTTGAAAATTGTGGATTGTAGTAAATGGATAGAAATGGATAGAAATGGAATGAGACCTTGAATTTTTTTATGTTTTATCTGTTGAGATATCTTTGCATTGGGATTTATATCTCATGGCCACACCTTGAAATTGGGGACCCATAACAAGGGTGGAGTTGTAAACAATGGGAAAGTAGGGTGTAACAATTAAGGGGAGTTGGGGGACAGAGGAATTTGTGGTTGGGAAGTGTTTAAAATGGGTGTAAACAATGTAAACAAGTGTTGAGTAATTAAAATCAAGGTGTAACAATGGAAAAAAGTGTGGAAAATTGAAAAAAGTAGTGTAAAAATCGAAAAAAATAGTACAAAAATTGAAAAAAATTATGTAGCAATGGAAAAAAGTAGTGTAACAATGAAAAATAATAGTGTACCAATAGAAAATAACAGTGTAATAATGAAAATCACAAGTACAACAATTAAAATCAAAAGTATAACAGTTGAAAATAACAGTATAACAATGTGAAAAAAAGAGTATAACAATGGAAAAGAAGAGCAAACAATAAAACACTGGTTAAAAAAAGGCTGGGAAACCAAACTTTCATAGTCACCACTATAATGTAATTAATTTTTTTACTTTTATAAAACAAGTGTTAATAAGATTGATTATTTTCTCCTGTCTGTGCACCATTTTTTCAACTCTTTTTCCCATATTACTTTACTGAGAGTAAAACAAAGTCTAAAAGTGATGACTTATCCACACTTCCTCTGTCTACTACCCAATCCATCTTGATTTTTTTCCTTATTGAAACCATCTCATGTGTGAAAAAATAACAGTTAAGTACAATGATGACCTTTCTTTTTACTTTGATGATTCATTTTCCATTGTAAGAAATAAGATATCAACTTCTCATAATAAACAACATATAAAATATACCGTACCGTAAGCAAAAACTCATAAAACTTTTATTTTTCATCATCTTTCCCAGATTTAAATTTCTTTTCTGGGTTAATATCTACTTAGAGAGTAATTCATTTAAAACTCGAGAGGAAAATTAGGATGGATTAATAAGGGAAAAAATTATTACTGGTCCAGATATCTGCCATTTTAGGTGTGAAATATGTGGAAAAAAACTTAAAAACAAATGATTACCAACTGATTCTGAAAATGTGGCTGAAGATACAGGTGGTGTGAGTCACTGTTTACACTGTAAAACCATGGTGTTATTTTATTGCATTATTTTGCATTAAAATAATTGTATTGGGTATATTGAAGGTGAGTCAAAGTTTTGTAAGAATATAATGTAGTGTGATTCAAATCATGGAGGCAGAAAAGTAGAATTATACTTTTGAAAAGGATGTTTTTTGAATTTAGGCTGTATTTTTTATTAAATTTTGTAACATTTCTTTAAAGTTTTTTTGCCAATTGCAGATGTAATAAATAATACAGTTATATCACAAAAAATGATAGTTTGGATTTTATCTGAACCGTAAAACCTCTGGTTTTTGTTAAAAACCGGAATCGGAACTGAAACCAACTAAAAAACCGGGATTTTTAAAAGCAGTTTTTGGGAATTTTCCATGGTTTTCTGGGGTGTTTTAGATGTTCTTTGGAGGTTTTGATGGCTTTCCAGTGGTTTTGGGTATTTACATCTATTATCCATGCCAAGAACTTGCAATTTTAAATTTTACAATATAACCCGCAAACTACTCGGGTTTGACTTTGAATATGTGAAAAACCAGATGAAAAACTGTTGGGATGCAAAACTGAGAAAAACTTGTCCAAACATATTCCAAGATGACCCCAAACCCCCTCAAACACTCCAAAACCCATCAAAAACTATAAAAAAACACCCAAAACTCCCCCGACTGGAAAATCCGAAAAGCCGAAAACTTCAGCGCATTAACTTAAGAGGTTGGCCATATTGGCCAACTGTAATTCAGATATGTTGGCATTCAGGATGCTTGCTCTTAAAGGTGCCTTAAATGTGATATTTTCAAGTGAGCAGTCACATTTGCTTTCATATCTCACTTTGAACTACTGCTGCAAGTCAGCTGAAACAATTGCTACTACATGTGTATGTATGTATATGTATGTAGCTTGCCTTGGTGTTCTGTCCGCCCACAAATTGAAGAGATTTGGGTGGAGCTGAAATTGCTTGGACAGATAAATGACATTTATGTAGAAAGTTGAAGCTGAGGGTTAAAATCTAGGTTACAAGAGTGATAGTTAATAACCTGCTGGGCAAGTTACCAGTTAAGAAAAGTAAAACTGCTACCGGTGCTTTGCAATTATGCAAAAAAACAATTGACACTTGTCAATTTTAACCAGTTTGCAGACAACTTTCCTCGAGTTCATCGATTATTAATGGAAATTTCACCATAATGTGAGATTTTGGTGTTATGGATGATTAATACTGGTGAATTGCAAACTTTTTCTCTGTCTGGCATCATGTTGTGCTGTGGGAAAAATTTTTTAATTTGAAAAGTTTGGAAAAATCTAGCATTCTAGTCACATGTTTGGAGACTGCAACCAGACATCCAGGTTGAATTTTTTATGGGGAGAGTCTCCTGTGGATCTGTGCAATGAAAATATTAATTTTCTAAGTATATATTATTGATCAAAATCAATCACACACATTGCACAAAATGCATCACAATCACAATACAAACATTATAACATGACCATCACCCCATTAATTCTGTATACATAAGATATTCATATGACCATTTGTAAGATGTTTTAAAGTAATTAAATTGTCCATTAAGACTCATGGTTTTGTAAAGATGAACAAAACGCATTAAGAAAAGATTCATATTTGACCTAAAAACATTTTTTTAATGTCTTTGAGAGAACCTGTGATGTTCTTTTGCATCAGTTTTAATAAATGGAAGTGCTTTTTGGTGTCATTCAACTTGAAATTCTACTGTCTGAATTTTATTGAACTCTGGAATCAACTTTTGTACCAAATTATTAAGGAAGGAAGTTTGATGATGCACATGAAGAAGAAGTTATGGATTTTTTTCTTCACAATTTAAAGATGTTTTTATCATAAATGAAAAGTTTGCAGGGAACATGCAATTCAATGAGTGAAATAAAAGTGCAACTTTTAATAATTGCAGACTTCCTGCTGTTGCAGCAAAATATTTATGAACAAGATATTAATTCCCATAAATTTCGACTTTAATTTTTTTAATATAAAAGGTATTAAGAATTCAGTCACCAGTGTGATTATTCATAACTAGAACCAAATTATAAATTCTAATCAAAACAAACAGCTTAGTTAAGGTGATGGAGTACTCCCATTGTTCCTTCATTATTTCCTTCCTTGTATCGATTTGTATTCTTTGGCTTTAGACCATAAAAAGTTCACACCTTCATAAAGGTGAGTTCATTCTTACATGTAATGCAGGGAATGCTGGAATTGACATTGTGGGCTATGGATAATGAAATAAACCATTGTTGCTGTATGATCCGAATAATTGATTTTTTTGTTATAATTTATTGCAACAATGAGTCATTGTTACAGAATACAGATATTTGCAATTGTCTTCAACTCTTTTGGGCAACCGGGTTTTTTGGTTTGAATACTCGGTTTTCGGATAATTCTGTTTTTCGGTTAGTGAAGTTTTGGATGTTTTTTTATAGGTTTTGGATGGGTTTTAGTGGATTCACTAACACTACATTTACATGTAGTTTTTTGAGGATTATTCTGTAAAACAACAATGAACAACAATACTCAACAAATAACAAATAACAAAAACAAGATAATCTTCAAAAAAATCCTGTCATGGAAACAGTGTATGAAGAGTGAAGACTCATCTTACACTCAAGGTAGAAGCAAAAAGTGTTTCTGCTTACAAGGAATGCTATCTATTATGTTCAAAGTGGAGCACTTGATAAATGATATTGCTAGTCGTAAGTCGAAGTACTGTACCACAACTGCATATCATAGACTTTGCATAGTCAAAGACATACTGCAAGTATTTTTAATGCAACAATAAATGAATTTTTTGTTAAAATTTATTGCAACAGATGAATTATTGTTGCTGCAAATTTTTATATTAACATCTTTTGGTGCAACAATGCTATTATCTGTAGATAGCATGTCAGAAAGAAGCATGCAATGCAAAAACCAAATTTATGCCAAACAATAAGGAAACATGTTATTATTACAAAAAGTGTTGTTGGACAAATTTCCCTTAACCTGGTCACAATTTCCTAACCTGGTCACAAAAGTAGCACTATAATAACTTCACATCCATTAAACCCAAATTGGAGCAATCCTAGTTACATCACAGTTCAGCTCACAAGATGTCAGGGTTTATGAAGCTTGAAGCCCCCAAACAAATATGTTTTCCAAGTACATGTCATAAACAACACGAAAACATAAGTAGGCTATACTTTTTTCCTTAAAAACTTATTGTTATTGGCTGCATTTCCTCCATTTGAAATTTATTAGAAGCAAAACTTGTGCAAAAAACAAAAAGAAAAAGTTCTGATTACATAAAAATAAGATATAAAAACACGCTTAACCCATAAATTTGGAAGAGTTGATTAGACTTGAAGTAAGCAAGTTAGCTTTATTTGCATGGGAAGTGAGTCTAATGACCCAAATCAAAATTACACAGTTTACTTTTTATTTTTTCTTGATAGGCACAGAGTTCCCTTAGGAAATAATGATGTGCATGTGCAAGCTTTGAGTTAGACCTACTTGTGAAACTCAAGTAGTGAGTGAGTCATAGAAAAACTTGCAGATTGCTATAGGACTTTAACCTTTATTCAAATGGGATTTTTCAGAATTGAACTCAGCAGGTGGTAATGGATTGCTTTACTTTGTAAGGATTTTAGGAATTTTATAACTTTATTATTGACTCATTTTTATTGGTTCAGGTTTTATCTCCCACCTTTATGAATATACCTTGTTATATATTAAACTGACCTTGAATGAATGAATCATGTGGGAATTAGAATAAAATGATTCAAAGAAATTTCTTTGGAAAAAATGAAAACAAAAGCAACTCCCCCATTTCCTTGTATTTATAAGTCAGTGTCTTTTATTTTATGGGTGGAAGACATTTTTTTGGGATGTGGAAAATTTTTGTTGAATGAAATCACAGGAAGTTAAATGAGCTAATTTTAGGATGTGGTGGGTAAGTTTTTGAATTTTTTTCTTTTATTAACATGGAAATTAGATTTTAAATGCTGTCAGGTTTGGGAAAATGTATGTGAGCCAAAATTTTCAATTAAAATGTCACTTATTGGAAATATGGAGGGACATAAAATAGTTTTTTGGGTGTGATGATGAAAGGTAATCAATAGATTGAGCCCAAATGACAAATTAAGCAATTTTGATGTTTGTCATCTCACTTTGTGTCCAGCCTAATTAACCCTGACCACCAATTAAGAATCCAGGAACAAATAATGAAAGAAAATACACAAAGGAAGCAATTATAGTAAGAAAAAGAAGGGGGCTGGGGAGAAGGCAAAAACAGGACTTGGGTCTAAATTGGAATTGCCAGAGTTCATTTTCCATCCTACTGAGAGTTGGAGAATGATGTGGAAGGAAGTTGGTCCTCTGCTGCTGTCATCTTCAGATTTTTTGTATCATTGGAGGAAACCTGGTGTTTCAATGTGAAGATAACATTTAAACAACTTAATGGCACAGAAGGTAAAGGGGTTAATTGCTAAATTACTGTTGGTAGTTTTATCCTTTTAATGTAAGGAAATGTTGGTAAATTACTTAACTATAAAATATATCAAAGTTTGGTTTAAATACCATAAGTTAATCATTGGGTAATATATGATTAAAAAAAGAAGCAAATGCTTTTCTTTTGAGATTTTGAAGCTAATGCTCTGAAATGTATAAATAAAAATTTTAAGAATATGCATTTGCTGTATTAAAAATTAACATTTGCTTTTACTTTCTACTTTGGAGTAAATGCTTCTTTTTAATCATATTGCCAATAGTGCTTCTCCAAAGCGACTTTCCATTTCGGACTGGGTGAGATCAGAAATACTGTGGAAGAATACACTTGCCTAAGTGGCAAATGGTTGCATTGTTTGAGGCAATTGTCTATCAGTTTTAGTCATGTGACTTGAGCACGCTGCCTGCTGTTTACAAAATATAGTTCAGCAGCATATAAAATGGAAAGTATGACATGAATAACTTATATATGTTGTTTACTTTAAAATTTGCCAGCCTGACAGAAGGAAGTTAGATACTAGTACACTTGCACATAGGTGTCTATCAATCTTTGATTGACAGAGTGTCCCCATGTGGTAGATTTGAGCAACATGTCTAATGTCATGGTCACACTCATTGAGTAAAGGAAAGATAAGCAACAGTCACAACCAATGTAGTATTTTGACAGCTGCCTGAAATCAAACCAAACTAACTTTTAAACTCTTCACAAAGAATCAGATCCATCCTCTTCACCAAATAATGTTTTGTTGCTACATTCAAGAATAGATGATTCTTTTATTTTCTCAAGTTTTCATGCTTATTATTAAAGTACACAATTAAGTTGACAACAACAAAACACTAATAAAATTTAATAATCTAAGAACAATGCACCATACAGAGACTCAACCCTGCCTCCATCCACTGTTTACAATAATAAAATCAATTCAAAAACCAGACAACAGTGCAACAAACCCAATTTCCAAGTTTCTTGCTCTTTCTCCTAATAATATACCATCCCTTGAAGTAATAAGAGATGAAAATCCACACATTATGCATATTATCAACTTTTTTCTTTTTCAGAAAAGTAAAGTATGTCACTACTTAACATTAAAATTCAATTCTCCGCTGACTAAAAATAAAAGAGGAAAAAAATTAAACTAGCTCCAGGAAAGAAAAAAAAAGTAAGAAAAGAAAGTCAGAATGACACCCCCTGGTATTTCACATTGCTGTTCCTTCTATACTTGTACTGATTCGATTAGACATATCTAGAAGACACAGCAGCTGGATGCAGATGCCACACCATCTCACAAGGCTCAGTTTGCATTCTTTGTCTTGTGCCAACGACCGTGTAGGAGGTGTCCCAAATGTCTCCCAAGATATTTGAAATTTTCTCACACATTGTGTCAATTTCTTAGGTAAACTAGAAAATTTTTTTATGGAGTTGGAATTTAATTAAGCTTTGGGGAAAGAGAAAATGGTATTATGTTTGGTGGCTTCGGCGAAGAAAAAGAATTTGCCGATTAGAGCGGCGTTGAAATCTGGTTTTTTGAATTTTGGTCTTATTTTTTATTTATCTGGTGGAATTTGGGTTTTGATATTGTTAGGAGGTTTTTTTTATGTTCAACAATGTTTTTTGGGATTCATTGTGAGTCTGTTTTTTAATGATGAAATTTTATTTTTAATCTGCCCTATCAGCAATGAAATTTTATTTTAATCTGTTCTATCTATCACATGGAAATTTGATTGTTTAATCTTAATGAGACAATGAGACTTCATTGTTGGATCAGCCTTGGTTATCGATGACAATTTTATTGTTGAATATGCTTTTTTAATTCAACAATTAAATATTATTGCTGAATGCTTTTTTAATAATGAACTTTTATTGGTGACTGCATTTATAAGTTATTACAATGAAATTTGATTGTTTCAACAACAAAACCAACAAATTCAAAGACAGTTGCACTGTTTGTATTAATTATCAAATAATTTTGGCCTGATTTAATTTATACTAGAAATTAGTGTCTTTTAATACAATCATGCACTCAATTCACATACATATGAGAGAGCTTAACTCTTCTCTCCAACCATAAGCCCAATACATGTATTTCTATGAGGTCCTGAAATATGCCTGAAAGCTCACCTGAATGATCCCAACATGTTAAATTGTGTGTTAGCTGTAATCATCTTGTATTAAGCTGGCTTGTTGGATGTGTTTTGCAAGTAAAACCTTTGACATTTAAAGTGCTTGAGAAAGTCTGACTGGAATAAAATAAGGGGATTTATGTAAGGTTTTATTTTGACCAGTCTGATCTGAGGTAAACACTGACCTTCATTTTGTTTTTCTATGGATTGTGATGATGATGAGTGATATTGAAAAATGAAAAAAATTGAGCAATTTAAAGGGCATTTACAGTATTTTTACTTGTCAATGGCCACATTAGAATATTCTGTTCTAATTATGGGGTAAGGTAGGGTAATGATGTGAATTGTAATTACAGTATTGAATTCGTCATTGAAAATTGCAGAAAGTTTAATGAATGATGTCTGACGTGTTTTATTTTCTTGAATTGAGGTTTCATTGAATTAAATATTTGTATGTAAAATTTGATTATTATTTAAAGGTAAATTAATTTTTTTGTATCAATGTTTGGAAAATTGTTTTTTTTCTTGTGGGAAGTTTTGTATTATCCCTTTTATTTCCCACAATAAATTGTTTTGTTGATAAGAGTTTATTTTAGGTTAGAAAGGATATGATAAATATTACATTAATTAGGTTGAAGCAGTGTAAGTGGAAAAACATACATACTACTTTGCATGTTTTTTTAGAGATTGATGCTGAGTTACATGAACTTTTAGTACCAAAAACAGAGTCCATCTTAATTTGTAAGCAATTTGTGTTCTTGTAACTGAGATCAGGGACACCGATACCGATATTCGGAAAATTCATCGATAAGATTTTATGCTCTGAATTTGTATACGATTTTGGATTTTGTAAAGATTTTGAAAGATTTTTGGGATTTTTGAAATTTTTGGGATTTTCAAGAATTTCTGGGATTTTTGAAGATTTCTGGGATTTTAAAAACTTTTTGAAAGATTTTTGGGATTTTTATGAGATTTTTAAGGATTTCTGTGATTTGGAAAAAGTTTTGAAATTTTTATGGGTTTTAATGGATTTTTTGAACCATACGTAGACAAGTTTGCGAAAACTTTGTCGAAGGCTCCAAACACAAATTCTATTAAAATCCCAAGAAAATCCCATAAATCCCATAAAATCTCAACCTTTAACCCACCAACCTTATTCCTAACTACCAAAATAAATATTCTGGTGGTAATTTATGTAACCAACCCACCCTTAAACTCCCCTTTAAAATCTTAATTAGCACAGTTTCACATTTCAGTTTTAAATTTCCCCTTTGTTATAATTTTTTATTAAATCAAGGAAAACTTATTACATAATTACATAACCAAATTACCAACTAGGAAGAAAAATTTCTCATGAAAAACACTTAAAAATAAACTCAAACTTTTCTTTCCTTATTTTTCAACCATAAAATAAAATCTCCAAAAATTAATCTTCAAAAATTAAATATTATTTGACTAATTCAACAATTTTTTTGTTCAACTTGTTGAAGGTAAATAAATAAAGAAAAGGATCAGATTTCTAATTTAACTTTTAATGTATGTCAGTTCCATTCCACACAATGGGTGAGAAAAAAATTAGATTAAACTGAAAATTTTTTTTATAATTTTTATAATTTTAATTTTAATTCATATCATTTAAAAACATCACAATAAAAGAGAGAAAAAAATTATTTTGATTTTTTTTCCTTTTTATTTTTATTTTTAAAGATGAATGAACTCGATTCAAAGTTTCTTGTCGTTTCTTCGAACTCGTTTTCAAAAGAGTGAGTGGAATATGCAAAAATTGTACATTTTTCTGAAAGGCGGTTCCCCTGCACTTTAAAATTCATGACATGACATGAAAAAAAAAAGATTTTTATGATGAATTCGGGTCTGATTTGACCTCAATAATTCGCATCTTTGTAGAAATGATGAAAAAAACAAGGAGAAAGATGATAATCAGATGCAACTATTTCATATCCGGATTAAGAATTGAATGATTTGCATAATATTCAATTATAATGGGTGGAATAAAAATAAAAATTGGTTTTGGGATGATTGAAGTGGGTTGTTGGTCTGGGTGAAGATCATGGTGAAGATATATCGATATTTTTTGATAGTTAAATGATTTTTTTTTATCTGTTTTAACTGACTTTTTGACTGGTTTTTAATTATTTTGTTTATTTTTAAATGGTCAGTTAAAATGAGTATAGTTGAGTGAAAAAGAATTAAAATTGCCTGTTAAAATATTGTCAACCGGAAAGTTATTAAAATCGACTGAAAAATCATTTAAGTCGACTGAAAGTCGTTTCAGTCGACTGAAAGTCACTAAAATTGACTGAAAAGTCACTAAAATTGACTGAAAAGTCACTAAAATTGACTGAAAAGTCACTAAAATTGACTGAAAAGTCATAAAAGTCATTGGCATTATGTGGTAAAAATTGAAGTCGATTGGAAAACATTGCAGTCGAGGGGAAAAACGTCAAAATCAAATGGAAAAGCATAAAAATTGACTGGGAAAATGTTTATCGACTGGAGAGTCATCATTGAAATCGAGCGGGAAAACATCAAAATCATTGAAATCTAGCGGAAAAACATCAAAATCGAGTGGAAAAACGTTGAAATTTGATGGGTAAACATGAAATTAATTATAAAACACATTAAAATCGGCTGAAAGTCATTAAAACCAATAAAATCAAGCTGAAATACATATTAAAATCGACTGAAATGTCATTAAAATCAATAAAATCGATTGAAAAAACATCAAATATTCAAAACCGACTGGACAGTCTTTAAAACCAATAGAATCAAATGAAAAAAGCATTAAAACCTCGTCAAAACTCAGTCAAAACGTGTGAAAAATCAACAAAACATGACCTACTTTTAATAGATTCCTTTATTCTAAAACACTATTTTAATCTTCAAAAATTTTTTTTTTATTATTTCCAGTTTTTTTGACCATTTGTTTACATTTGGCAATATCGAACATCACCACCTGAGTTACTGTTGATGACCTCGAGTAGAGAGTAGTTTTCATGCCCCCTGGGCACTTGTGACCTGGCCCTGCTGACACACTTCAAACTGGACTCATCCTCGACCAGGGCTGACCACTTTTCACTTCATCTTGAGCAACCACACCCGACCAATCGAATCACACAATGTGCAATTGATAAAAACTAAAAAGTCATCTTCATTTTTAATTTCACAAAAAAAAAAAATCAAAAAAAATTTTTTTTTTTTGGATTCTGATTAATTTACCTGGAGAAAAAAGAACAGTGAGGAATTGCTTTGAATTCAACTCTTTGAATGCAACCCAAGGACGGAATAAGTTGGATCTTACCTTGGTCTCGAAAACCAGTGGGCAAAACGCAGTGATGAAGACGAGGGAGAAACAAACACACGTGGAATTCATCTGTAGTTGAAATTTTTCATTTTTGTAAGTTGAAATTACTAGATAAATTATTTTATTTGCGGTTTTTTATGTTTTATTGACGTTTTAATATGTTTTTATTAGTTTTATTTGCTTTTTTAACGTTGTATTTACGTAATACATTTTTATTCGTTTTATTTGACGTTTTAATTCCTCTTATTTGCGTTTTAATTCCTCTTATTTGCGTTTTAATTCCTCTTATTTGCGATTTCTGACGTTTTATTTGCGATTTTTGACGATTTATTTACGTTTTAAGACGTTTTAATTCGTTTTATTGACGTTTTTATGCGTTTTATTGCTCCTTTTGTACGTTTTAAAATGTTTTTATTCCGTTTTTGACGTTTTTGTCCATTTTATTTACGTTTTTGACGTTTTTGTCCATTTTATTTACGTTTTTGACGTTTTTGTCTATTTTATTTACATTTTTTTACGTTATTATTATTTCTTTTAGACTTTTTCCTGGATTTATTTACATTTTTCATGCCTCGATTGTCCACTGCCATGGCTGGTTTTGCTGACCGACAGTTTATCAACAGTTTACTGCGACATCCAGACGATAGAAATAATCAGGTGAGTGGATTTTTCCCAATTCTTTACCCCTTTCGGCTGGTATTTACCTCAAGGTCGGGTTAAATGCAATTAAAAATCCGAGCAAATGAGAACGTTGCCTCTAGTGTGTATATGTTGATGTTGATGAAAAGCAGTTTTGTTGCTTTATATTTTTAATGCCTCGTAGCTGGGGAGAAAGAAAATTGTGTTGTGTTAATTAGGCTTTTAGTCGGTCATTGAAATTTACATTAGTGAAATTAGAAAATGAAAACTCACTCGGTTTTGCAAGTTTTAAGCCTCTGGAATGGCAGAAATTGCTCTGAGAGGAGAGGGCGTTTTACTTCATTTTATGCTGACTGTTCGTTTGAGTGTTATATAAATTCAGAAGTTTGGATTTTTTTAAAGGATTATGGCAAAAAACTGTTGAAAAGTTGTCTTAAAACTCTTTGAAAGAGTTATAAAGTTCCCAACTTCAAGTTTGTTGATAAACAGCTTTGGAAATGTACAAAAATTCAAACAAAAATTTAGTTTTTACTTTTTTTTACAAAAATTCTAGTCAAAACTGTTGAAAAGAGTAAATTTGTTGATATACATCCTTTAAAATAAACAACAATTCAAGACTAACTAAAACAGTTTAAAAATTCAATTAAAATTCTTTAGAAATGAATAAATTAAGTCCCTAAATTCAAAATTATAGACTAAACATTTTAGAAAGTGCCCCAAAATGCTCCAAAACTCACACAAACACCTCCAAAATGCCCTAAAACTCACCCAAAACCCTCCAAAATGTCCCAAAACACATCTTAAAAACTTTATTTTTATATTTCAACCACTTTTTCCCCCCTTAAAATGTGACTGCAATCCAAATACCTTAGTTGGGGGAAGGCAATGGCATTAAAGGGTGAATATCCTGCTGGATACCTGCAAGACACATGTTTGGGGGTTGAATTCCATAAATTCAGTTCAACTTTAATCTTTAAAATTCTCTGTATTGGAATTTAATGACTCACTTTAACTTTTACTCCACTTTCTGATTTTTTTTTTTTTATATAAACCTTTTTTCCTCTTTTGTTTATTTTTTTTTCAATTGGTTTATTTTTTTTTCTCACCTGTGGTTTTTGTGTTTGTAGTTTGAGGATCTTAGAAGAGAAAGGTGATTGTGTTGTGTTGTAGTCTGCAGACTATTGACCTTGAAGGTCTGGCAGCCATTTTGAGTGATGGTCCCCCTCTTAATAAAAGTTGTTGTGCAAGATTTTTCGGATACCTCAGTCAGACCATCTTTAATGTTTTAATCATATTTGATTTTGTTTTATTTATATTTTATATTGTATTGTATTTATAAGTTGAATTTATTTTTAAATTTATTTTTTTTTGGTTTGCCATTTTATTTTTATTTTTTGTCTGGTTTGTTTGTTCATAAAGAATTTATTGGAGGAAATGACATTTTTATTACGTTATCAAACTTATTATAGAAAAATATAAAAAAGAGGAAATTATTAATGGGAAAAACCATTTATTGATTTTTATTTGTATTTTTAAAAATTTATTTTATTTCTTTCTTTCTCAATTTTACAGGACCTGAATACGATTTATTATTACTTGAAGAGATTAGAAGCACTCGCATTTGTGCGAGAACCAGGATTAAGGGCGTTATGTAAGGCTGTACGGTACGAACGATACGAAGCGAACGATATTTTATACTGGTAAGTGTTGAAACTCATATTCGAACATGTGAAAGTTTTTATTTTTGCCGCTAGATGGCGAAAGGTGTTTTATAAAATAACAAGCTTGGACGAATATACGTCCAAGGTACAAGCGTCGAGGGGGTCCCAAAATTCTGGAAAATTTTGTCAGTGGGGTCCAAAAATCCAATGAAAATCCCAAATCTTTTAAGACAAAATCTGCAAAACAAAAAAAAAATTCCTTAAATCTTTCAAAATCTCAGAAATCATTCAAAATCTGTATAAAATCTATGCAAAATTATTCAAAATCTTCGAAAATCCCAAAAAATTATCAAAATCTTTGCAGAATCTTTCAAAATACGTACAGAATCTTTCAAATCTATGAAAAATCTTTCAAATCTATGAAAAATCTTTCAAAAATCTCTACAAAATCGATCAAAAGTTCACCAAAAGTTTTACAAAATCTTAAAATCTCGTCAACAAACATCTCGAATACTTGAATCTCGGCCCCTTAGATGAGCACGTGTTTCCCGTATCGTTAGATAAGTGACTTGCAGCTGATGATAACCCATATTTACATTTAATCACTCGATTAATTCGACCAAAACTGATCACGTGCGTAAACACCGAGCACAGAAGAATTTCCCATACGTTTACACAGCTTGTAAATTACAAAATGAGATCAATATAGGAATTCTTTTCGGATACCATATATTTGCAAGGTTTGTCTTTAACCATACCTATAAAATATAAATAACAAGAAGGCGACATGTATCGAAATTCAGTTTTTCACTCATCAAAGCCATGAATACATCGACATCACCTTTTATCAGTTTCTATAGGTAGGAGTTAACAGGACAAAGAATTTCTTTGGACCGAAAAATGTCAAAAAGCATTTGAAACTCTAAACAACGCATTAATCTCAACTGCACACCTTGAGTGTTAACCCTACAAGCACACTAGATGGCGCTTTTAGATGATAATACCATGTTTATCGAAGCCAGAAAAATTTATTGGGTAATTTTTCTAGTGTGTGTGTGTTTGTGTGCAGTTGTGGAGTGTTTTTCTGGGTTTTCACATCCTGTTGAATCTGGCTTGCGAAGTATTGATCAGAATTGATTGATTGGTTGATGTAAATAAATGAAATATTGTAATAGAATGGATTGGATAATGTGTTATTTACTGAGCAACCATCTGGGTTCCTGGAAATGTTGATGTTGTTTAATGAGATTGTGCATTGTCATTGGCATCTTGTCGAGAGTGCTATGTCATCTTCAGGACAAATTTTGGCAGCTGATGACATTGATGTTGTGTACGTATTAATGAGAGTTGTATTGGAAAGAGTCGAAACTTCCTATAACTATGGAACGGCTAGTCTAAAGGCCTGCGATCAGCGCATGCGCATATAACCAAAGCCTCGATACCCGCTGCATCGTAATAACTTTTGATATTACATTAATTTGAAATTTTAGGGGAAAATAGTTTAAGACTTGCGCTTTCAGGTTCCATAGGTAGTTTAATTATTTTCAACAGCTACAGCCTAATTAAGAGGTTTTCATGGCTTGTTGCAATACTTTTGGCCACTACTGTATATTGAAACATCATAAACCATCCACTACTTTCAGTTTTCGATTGGTTACTAGGGTACACACAATTACAAATGAAAATGGCAGCTAAGAGCTAAGTGACTGAATGACTGGTGTTGCAGTAGGCAGTGGCATGCCACCAGTAGATTTGCAGTTTCTACTCCTTCCCATACAACTCTTTGGTTTGAGTTATAATTGGCTCCATTCCACAGTAAATTTATGCCTGAAAACCCAGCAATACATAATTTCTTATTCAACACAACAGCATTTAGCCGTAAAAGGAACTTATTCATCTACATAGAGAAATATTTCTGTCTGAAACTCCCAAAACTCGACAACTGTGGGAACATCCAGTAATTCCACATTCACAAAACATACAAAATGTTGCATATGTCACAATTATGACCACATGTGGCCAACATCAGACAAAAAAAATTAATGCAGTAAGTCATCTACTTAAACGGATTAGAGTTACGCGGATTCTAGAAAAGGAGGTTGCATTATGCATTTTTATTTTTTATTTTCCCTGACCAAAGCCCTTCTTAAATAATGCTAAAATTACCCGTCACAATGACGTTATATGTTGGTTCGGATTGTTACCCGCACATAACGTCATTTTTTTCTGGGTCCCAAAAATTACGTTGTAAGCAGGCTTCACTTTAGTCTACAGTAGTATGACTAGCAAAACCATCAATTAATCGCTCTTTGAACATAGATGGCATTCCCACTTCCCAGTATAAGCTGACGCAATCCTGTTAGTGTCATTTCCAGTTTATTGCTTCTACCTTGAATGCAAGCTGTTGTAATTATTGTAAACAAACTTCTGAATCAACCTTAATGTAAAAAAATGTAAAAATGCTGAGAATGCATATATTCCCAGTGAAGCGCATCATAACTAGAGACTAAGTCAGAAATACAGGACATTGCATTCAATCACCATGCGACAAATGCAGTACTTCAATTTGCGCAGAAACATTCGGAACGGATTAACCGCGTAAGTTGAGAGCCTACGGAAAAGATTGTGCTGGACAACGATAAAATTTATATTAATCAGACAGATTATATTGTTAAGTTATGTACGCAATACGATATATCACCTTGCACAAAATTTATTCTACCAGGTACTCTAAGGATTACACTCTGCCTTTAAAAATGCTCTGCGAAAACTATACATACAACATGCATTTTAGTATCTCACAACTGTCAACAGATGGCGTTACGAGCTCTACTAAACATCCACCATTTTTTATTCACAGAATCTCACTTTATCTAACTTTTTTTTTTCTTTTAAATTTTTCAGTCGCGGGGAATTAAGCACATGTTGGTACATTTTACTTTCTGGTTCAGTTTTTATCGATGGCTCCATGTTTCTTCCCCGAAGCAGGTAAGAAATTTTAATTACTCAAACTCTCAGACAACCATTACCCCATTTTTTTCCCATTTTCCCCATTTTTTCAACCAAAAAAAAAAAATTTAAAAAAAATATTTACTATAATAATACCACTAAATAGCGGGTTATCTAAGTAAATGGTTTCTTTGATGCCGTCTGGTGGGAAAAATCCCAACCATTAAACACAGGATGAAGGACGGACGGACGTTGAGTTCTATGAAACTCCCACGCAACTTAATAATCAGTTCGGGGGATACAAAGGCTTAACCTTGAAATGTAGAAATCGTTTTTTAACCATTAAAAAAAGGGGGAAAAGTCGAGTAGACTTAACTTTTGGGTTGATTGCCGCGTGTTGTAGCGTTTAGTAGGCAAATAAACGATTTTAGAGTTAAAATTTGAGCGGGTTTGTTGAGTTTTTTGAATTTTTTTATGCTGATGAGGTAAGGATTTGCCCGAAGCGGGTCGAGTTATGACAGAATTCCGTCCTTGACTCGAGATTAGCGCGAATTCTTTCTTTGGGTGCATGAGTTTTGAGTTTAGTGCACGTTTGTGGATAATGGCGTGGTTTTGTCTGTGATATTTTGTGTCGTGGAAGTGGATTTGGTGGTTTTTTAATGGAACGGAAACATAAATGGCTGGCAAAGTGAGTTTAGTTTCTTTTTTTTTTTGAAGTTTTGGTTTGGTTTAATTGGTGATTAGAGAGTATAATTGGGTGTTTTATGGTAATTAGTAATTTTTTGAGGGAATTTTAAGAGTTTTTATGGTTGAATTAGTAGGGAAAGTTTTATGGGTGAAGGAATTAAAGGGTTAAATCATGGTTAAGTAAAAAAGAAATGAAATTCTTTGCATGTTTCACCTTTTACCTTGAGTGAGGTCAGGCAATTTTTTTTTCGAAATGGATTTTATTGATTTTTTTCCAGTTTTATCGATTTTGTGCATCGAGTTGGGATTTTTGTTTATTTTTTGATGTCATACGGGAAATGTCTTTAAGTTTGGATTTTTCCATCGTCGGGGAAAACCGGTTGATTCCTTTTCCTTTTTTTTTGGATTTTCTGTTTCCAGTTGAATTTGTCTATAGGTGTAGCCATAATATAACTATTGTTGAATATGGAATAGGTTTATTACAGTATCAAGAACTGCTTCAATATAGTTTGATCTGATACAATTTTGACCACCTTTTGGAGGAAATAGGGAAAATCAGGATAGTAAGCTGCATTCAATCTGAAAAGTGTAAGTGACTTTTCTAGTTTTTCATGTCAATACTTGTTACTTCAATATATTAATACTCTAGTCCAAATTTTATACACCTATGGCATAAATTACTAAAGCCAGTTAAATGTATCTCGAAATCCAAAAGCCGTTCTTTTATGCTTTTAAAGTGAAAGTGAATGTCACAGATTTTTAGTATTCTAATTTTATGTCAACACATTTGTTATTTCAAGTGCCCATATCTCAGCGACTAATCCACTTAGAAATTGTCTTTATTTAATTGTAGTATTTCTTAATGTAGGTGTAAAATACTAGTGTATACTTTTATAGCTGTTATATGCTTAAATCATAATAACATCGATAAAATGATGAATAAGAACACCTTTAAAGGTGAACATGGTGGGAAATATGCTTTATACCAGGGGAAAAAAGGGTGTAAAACAAATCTACTTCTTTGGCTGTAGTAAATGACTACATTCATAAATATTTTGTTTCAAGTTAGACAAGTTTTGAATTTTTCGATTTAAACTCAAATCCATGATTCTGTTCTCACACTTTCAAAACAGACTTCAATGACTTCACCCAAAAGTCACACATTCAAAAGTCCACTGGAATCCGAATCCTGTCAATTTCCCACTAATTGACGTAATTTATACGTTGTCAAACACATTTTTACTTTCAAAACCATCCCAACCACACAACTTCCTTCTTGTGTTGACTTGCTCTCCACCTCGTGACGATTTCCAACACTTTTCTGTGGTTTCTCCCGACCATTTCCCTTCCGTTAATTTTTTCTAAATTTAACTTTCGATTTAATTTCTTTCTTCCGTAAGTGAATTACTACTTACTACAGTATAATGGGAAAACAAAAAATTCTTTGCGCAATGACCGATTATTTGTCTATTGTTTGGAAAACAGGAAGTGAACTGTTATTTTTTAGGCATAAATAACCCAAAACGCGACTGTTTTTCTGTGAGGACGATCACTTATGGCGCAAGGGGGAGTGTAATTATGGAGAAAATAGGATTAATGATCTTTATGCGAATAAGCAGACACCAGATGTTTGAATTTTACATGTTTTCCAGTTTCTGGTATTCTGTATCGCGTGTTTGCCAGGTCATTCGGGGAACTGGGAAAGGAAAGTGATAGCATTGTTCTGATAGATGTTGGGTTTTTACTCTTATCGTAAATTTGATATGATATAGTAATCAATGGGGAATGACAAATTGACAAATTTATCGTATCAAAAAATACGGAGAAAATATAATTAAGTTTGATGTGTGAAGATGATGTCGATGAACTTTTGTTTGGTTAAGATATTTGATTGGAGTTTGTTCATTGGGATTTTATTTTCAAATTGTTGTAAAAATGATTGTTAGAACGATGTTTATATGAAAAATGACTGTTCCAACAATTTATATAAAAAATGATTATTCCAACAATTTATATGAAAGCTATTGTTTAGTATTGGTCTTTTGAAAAACATTGTTTAAACCAACATTTAAGTGAAAAACAATTGTTAACATTGTTCATGTCATTACCTCAAAGATTAAATAATAATTTCACTTACTTGTTAGATTAAAATTTCAGTAAAAATTCTCTAGATAAGCTTATACATTGCATGCATTTTTTGATAATTTTAAACAATTATATAACAAACAATGCAAGATATCACAAGTAAACAATTAGATTCAGGAAACTTTTTTTTATACATGTATGTCCTTCAAATTTGCTCAATTGGCCCTTCTGGATTTTCTTTTGTTGCTTATAAATGATTTTCAATTTTTCATGGAAAAACAGAACGCAGATTTCTACTGCTGAAAGTGACTGGAGACTCACTTTCAAAAAATGTGGTTTTCTGTGTGAGGCCATTGTTTTACAAAGTGATTATGTTTTAGTTGCTTTGGTTTTGTTTGTAAAGAGTTTTCGATTGTTATCGAGTTGATTTGTAATGATTCGATTATAAAAGAAAGTAATGGCGAAGCTTGATCTTGAGAATTACTAAAGATTATTTACTTTGTTATTTATAACAATTGACTGCTTTATACAACTACATATTTCTCATATTTAATTGGAAGACCGATAAGATCCTAATATGTGCATCTTTGTTTAAGGTTGCCAATGGCTACATTGGCCATACACGACCTGTCAATTACAAACATCAAAACAATTTAAAAAAATCACAAATACTAAACTTTACAATTCCATTATAAAAATCAAAACCCAACAAACCCAATTTAGTGCATTTTATTGGGATTTGGGACCATCTTTTTCAAGTAATTACCGGTTGCTGAAATCGCTGAAATTGGTGACAACTGGATATCAAAGACAGATCGAACCAGCTTTAGCATGACCCCTCCTGAAACACAAACAGTGTGGTCTTTTTGAGTATACAAGAATACCTTTTGGACCAATAAATGGTCCCACCACCCTACAGTAGGCTATGAACACGACACTCGCGGATTATTTATATCATTTTGTCTTTGTATATCTAGACGATATCATAGTTTTCTCTAAAACGTTTGACGAGCATGTCGAACATTTGCGACTCTGGTTGAATCTAATCATTTCCTTATTATTATTTTTTATTTACGTGATTGTTGTAACGGAAAACAAAAGGAAAAACTGCAATATATATATGTCAAAGCCATAACCACAAACTACGTAGGAAACTCAACTCATTTATATTATACTTTATTTCCAATTCAAACTGGTTCTATTCAAACCCAAGCAGCTTACATACAAACATTCACACAACTTTCCTTTCCTTTATCAATAATCAAAATGAATTAAACTCATTCCTATCTTTTAAAAAAATATCAATCTAACATCCAATCAAAACTAACATTTCTTCCAAACCTCATATGAAAGCTCTCGCGCAACTCATATCAACACACTCACTGAGAAACTTCACAGCTGTTAACACTTCCAATAAATTTCATTCATTTCATTTTCTTCATTCACTCAGACACAAAACCGAACATCCTCCCTCTCTCACGCCCCACCCTCACTTCCGGTTCATAATAAATCCACCGAAACCAAACCAAAAGTCCAAAATTCGAGGTTTCACAGTTCCCAAACTCTTTTAACACGTTTGTATCCTCGGAACCTTTTCCCACGACTTGATTTAATCAAAAAATCTTCCGTCAGAGGTCACCCAGATGTGTCTTTTATTAGTTGATGTTGAAACCTGCGTAACAGGTAGACATGCAAATTATACTACAATGCGACGATTAGCCATGAAAAACTAGTTCAGAATGTGGCTGAGTAAAATTTTCTCGAAATGTAAATAAAGTGATGGTTTGCAAGGTTAAAATGATGTGTAATAATGAGCTTTTGTGTGAAAAATCGTTTTTCGTGTGGAAATTGTCTTTAACAATAGTTTTTCATGCGAAATTGTGTTTAATAATAGTTTTTCATGCGAAATTGTGTTTAACAATAGTTTTTCATGCGAAATTGTGTTTAACAATTGTTTTGTATGTGGAAATTGTGTTTAACAATGGATTTTTACGCGCAAAACAAGTTTAACAATAGTTTTTCAATTTTTACGCGCAAAACATGTTTAACAATCGTTTTGCAGGCGAAATTTGTGTTTAACATTCGTTTTCCACTCCAAACTTGTGATTAACAATAGCTTTTCAAGGGAAAATCGGTTTTACCAATATTTTTCAATCCGTAGATCATTTGAAACAATTATTTTAGCAACAAGTTAGTCTCTAAAATATTGCCAAACTGCCTTAGTGAACAATAAAACGACCCTGTGTGATCATCCGGGCATGTTGATATTAAATTAAAGTAACGTTGCGAAAGGATTAACCTCTGTTCCCATGTTGAAAGTCAAAACATTCAACTAATTTCCATTGTATTCATCACTCTGCATCTGCATCTCCATCAACCTTGTGTAATCTAATTGCTTCAAACCTTTATCATTCCATTAAGCGGTGACTCATCCTCACAAATAACCGCAACAGATCATTATCACCGCCGCCATTCATTTAACATTTACAGTACCATTTTCAAACCTTCAACAATCATCAACCGAAAATAACAATAATAAACACAAAATCATCCAGACCTTGTCAACAAAACACATTTTTTCCTTCACAAACACAAAAAAAAATAAATTATGTTTTTAAAAATGTGACGAGTGACGTCATCCGTCACTCATCCCGGTACTATTTTCCCATCAATTGTCGTAAACATGCGTTCAACAATCTTCTTTCCTGTGAAAATTGTGTTTAACAATCGTTTTTCACTCCAAACTTGTGTTTAACAATCGTTTTTCACTCCAAACTTGTGTTTAACAATCGTTTTTCACTCCAAACTTGTGTTTAACAATTGTTTTTCACTCCAAACTTGTGTTTAACAATCGTTTTTCACTCCAAACTTGTGTTTAACAATAGTTTTTCACTCCAAACTTGTCTTTAAAAATTGTTTTTGTAAGTGGAAATTTGTTTAACAATGGATTTTTACATACAAAAACATGTTTAAAAATCGTTTTTCATCGATAAAGACACGAAAAAAAAAAACATTCATCCTCCACGTGTTGACATACGCAAAACGCGCGGGTACGTTGTCAAAGCCGAGATTGAGTGACGCAATGACGTCAAACATGCAGCTGGAGATTCGCTATTAATCCGATAGTTGGTTGGTGTGGCCGAGTCCAATCCCATCCAAGGTTGAAAAATTTCAAATTTTTTTTTTTCAAATCTCATTTTCCTCCTCCCACCACCAACCAAGCAAACAACACACCAAAACCAAACCATAAACTCAACACAACACAACTTCTCAACAACCTCGCGCCACACAAACCCAACAAAACAACGCGAAAACAACAAAAACCACAGAAAAATCGACAGGCAGGTGCGAAATTCAGTGCAAATTCACGAAAAAAGGGGTTAAAAACAAAACAACGCGGCGTTTCCCCCATTTCCTCGACATTGATTGGACACGGGGGTCTCCCTCTATCACCCCCTCGCGCTCATCCATCTGTGCGTCTGTGAAAAGAACGCAGGGGGAGATAGTGAAGAAGAGAGAAGAGTGAGTGAGTGAGTGAAGAGCCATGTGGATTATTCATCGACTCGCTTCGCCCTCCCCCGCGTCTCGAAGCTTCCGTTAAGGGGACGGACGGGACGCAGTGTGGCTGTTGTAGGAGTGGTGAAGCCGTGAACGCCGTGAAGCTGAACTGAGCGCTGGTTCGAGTTACACCTCGTGACAAGTTGGCATTGCTGTTACTGACTGGCAATATGAGTTGTTGAGCATCTGGTGTGCGACTAACATTCTCTGTTGGAGTTTTCAAGGGAAAGTTTAGTTTTTTTGATTGATTTTTGGATTTTTTGGACGAATTTTTGGTTTTTTTTGTGGATGAGATTGAGAGATTGAAGTGAAGTTTGTTTTGGGATGGATTCCATCAAAAGGTGGCACTCGTTTTCCCGGGATCGGAAAGGGAATTTGCCAAGGAGACGGTTTTCTGTTTGGTGAGTTTTTGGTGTTTTTTTTTTGTTTTGGTGGTTTTTTGGGGTGTTTGGGGTGTTGGGAGGAGGGAATTGGTTTTTGGTGCGTTGTGGAGTGGTTGAATTGGTTTTTGGTGCGTTGTGGAGTGGTTGAAATGGTTTTTTTGATTTTTAAACTTTTTTTTTGGATTTGAACTTGAAGTTTTGATTGGGTGTATGTGTTATCTGATTGTAGGTTAGATTAGTTGTGGTTGTGGTTAATGTTGTTTTTCTTTTGTTTTTGATTAATATTTTGTTGTTTTTTGGTTTTTTTTGGATTGATTTTGAGTTGTTGGGAAATGGAAATTTGAGTTTGTGATTTGTTATTATGTTACTGGTGGATTTAGTTTCATTTCTGGGAATTTGTTTGATTTTTATATTTTTATGGTTTTATATTTTTTATATTTTTATTTTTTATTGAAGTGTTATTGAATAATTTTTTTTCATGAAAAGAATACAGTGTGATAGGATAGGAGGTATAATGTATAGAATTTTAGAGTAGTAGGTCACATTCTTAGCCTTTGTTGGCTTTGATTTATTTTAATTTTAAGGTTGAGTTGTTGTTAGATGTTTTAATTAAATCTTTAGATGGCAGGAAAGTTGAAGTTTTGGTTTTGTGTAGTTTTTACTAGTGAGGAAATATAATTTCAGAAATTAAAGTAAGAAAATAAAGTGAATTTTTTAATTTTTTACAGTTTATCTTAAAGCAGAAATTAAATTTCACAGAAAAATTTAGTTTTTAGTAAGAAAATAGTCATAATTTACTTAAAGTGCAATTTTCAACGTTTTACACACAAAACTTTGTTAAACAATGAATAGTTAGTGTTTAACAATGGAAAATCAGTGTTTAACAATGAAAAGTCAGTTTTTAACAATGGAGTTGGAGATTTTTATAGCAAAAATAAAAATAATGAATAAAATAATGAACATTTCACAACAACTCATATTTTTTTCAACCAGAAAAATTTACAACCATAAACATAACAACATTCATCTCAACCCAAAAACATATTTACATTTCTATGCATCCATCCAGATCCAGACAAAAGACCCCTGTTTTGAATCATGAATCATGAAACTAAGATATTGATGTTAAAAACAACACCCATCCAACTCCAAAGCACTTCCAACTTATCAGAAAAACACTATAGAGGAAAACCACACACTCAAGAAAGATACCACTTGATGAAACCTCATCCACATCAACCAAACCAAAAACATCAAAAACATCACACTATTTCATCTCAATAAACACCCTTTAAAAAATTCAACAAAAAATAAAATAAAAATAAAAATTCAGATTATTATACAAACAAATAATTTCCCATAGGATTTCCATTGACTGAGTAAGTAAATCAATAATTTGACAACAAATAGAGTCGTGCTAAAACGCTTCAGAGCATGAAACAGATGTTGGAAAAATAAACATCTTGCTTAAGTACCAGTAGCTGCAGTGTCTAAAAATAATAGTTAATATAAATATTGGATAAAATCAGTTGATTTATTTACTAAATGTTTATATTACCAGGTTTAAATTACTTGGAAAATTCATTTCTCACTAAATCTAATCAGTTTCCGGTTTGTGATAAACTCCCAACGGTTTTTTTAAATTTTAATTATGGTAAACATACAATGGTGGGCAAAAGTTTAGGAACACTAGATAAAATTAGGTACATTGGCAAAAAATTAGTTTAAAATCTATTTCAATTAAAAAAACTACAACTATGCGAAAGCGCTAAAAAAAACTGTAGAAACCTTCCTGAATTAAAGTTTGGTTAAGAAATTGTAACAATAGTTAAAGTAAACATACACTGGGGGCCAAAAGTTTAGGAACACTAGATAAAACTAGGTAAAGTGGCAAAAAACTAGTTTAAAATTTAATTCAATTAAAAAACTGCGAAAGCGCTAAAAAAAACCAAAGAATCCTTACTGAATTAAAGTTTGGTTAAGAAATTGTAACAATAGAGTAAGTTAAATAAAAAAAGACATTAATCATGTGGTCAATTGTTGGAAAACATGATAATAATATGAAATATTGAATAATGAGTTGTGTTTCCCGTATTTTCAAGTACTTCTGACAATCATAGTAAATGAATATACATAACAATGCAGTCAGATTTGTTTTTTTCCCATTAATTTGAGTGTTGGGAATTGTTTGGTAATTTGAGGTGGGATAATAAATGATCCAACAATGTCCCTGTGTTATTCAACTTCCGGTTTTTGCCGTTCCTTTGTTCCTCAGGATGAAATGACTCACTTTACACTGAAAGTTATGGAAAATTATTTCCCATGTTTTTTTTATGAGCAGGTTTTACTAAATGAGTGTTTAGTCAGGTATTTTAGTGATTTTTATGTGTGATTTTATTTTTTTTTTTACTTTCATCCTATTTAATAAATGGGAAAAATAATTTGGGTTGGGATTTTCATGAACTTGGGTGTTTATTGTATTTTTTTATATTTAATTACTTGTTTTTTAAAATTTATAATTCCATTTTTTTTCTTGTTTACCTTTCATGCTTGCCCTTGGTTTGGATGAAATTGAATTGCAAATGATTTACAGATAATTTTCAATTCATTTGCAATTCAATAGTTACAAATGGAAATTTTTTATTTATTAATTAAGTCTGTGAATTTTTTTTTGTTTTCCTTCATTCATTCATGATTCAAACTTGTCTGGAATATAAAAATAGAAATATTCATTCATAATATTTCATTCAAATGTTTTTAATTTTTAAAAATATATTTTAAAACTTTTAAAAATTTTTTAAAAAAAGTTTTATATTTTTTTTTCATAAAGACTAAAAATTGTGACAAAATTATTAAGGTCTGAAATGAAGGAAAATTTGATCACTTGACAAAAGTGTGGCAGGAAGGAAGTGAGTGCAGGAAATGTTTTTCTTTTTCCCCTCCACCATCATCTTCCCTCCTTTTGACGCCCACCATTTTGAATTTCCATACAAAACCCAGTGGAAATCAATCAAAATCTTCATTTTAAATTAAATGGAATCATTCTATCTTGGTCTTAAAGCCTGTAATTAGAACTTAGCATTATTATCAGGTTTTTTTCCATTTCCTTATTTAACCTATTTTATTCAAAATGAATCTTCTCTGAATTTCAATTGAATTTTCTTCGGTTGTGGTGTAAAGAAATGAAGTTAACCTTGAATTACCTAACAAAGTTAATATTTAACCTTTTTTTTACCTTTTTTATTTCATAGTTTTGGCAAACGTTCAGCAGGTTGTGGCCGAAGAGCGAACGAATGCCTTATATTGGAACCTTCCGAATTAGTCGTGGTGAGTACTGAATAAAATCACTTATTAAAAAATTATAAAAAATACAGTCAACTCTGTGAAATCCGGACATAAAGAATGTATTCGTATTCAGTTATATTTGAATACGCAATTTTTGCATGCAACTGGAGTATTTTTCCACTGTTTTTTAAGAATTTTGTCACTAGATGGCGTTTGGTGGGTGTATATTACATTTTTTAGCTGGATTTCAACAGAAAAATTCTAAGGTTATTTTTATGAGGAATTTCACATGAAATCAGCAACAAAAAAATAAAAAAAAATTAATTTTATGAAGGGTTTGCAACAAGGTAAACAGGTGTGAACATAGGTATTCATCTATATGTTTCACCTTGACATAGTTTTGGTATTGCTTATCCTATTTGATTAATACCATTACAAAAGGAGATAGAATAGAATGATGCTTGTAAATACATATTCATTGATGTTTTTCTGGGAAGTGACACTTCTAGAAACTTGTTTAACATTTTATTGAATTCAATCAAGTTGGTTGTTGCATTGGATGTGATGTGACTTGAATAACACCTCAGTTTTGTTTATTTATTCATGAATCTTACATTCCAGGGATGAGGAGTTTGGAATGAATAAATTAGATACAGTAAAGTGAAATGAATAATGTTTTTTAATAAATTAAAAAAGTCCTCCATTTTGCATTTTTTTAGTTTGATGTGTTGTTAAAAGATTTAATCTGGATTTTAATTAATTTTTCTTTGGATAACCCAGTTTGATATAGTTAAAGTTAATATAAAAAAGAGGAAAGAAAATATTAATCTTATAATGTGATGAAACATTAAAGGTATGATGATGGAAGGGAAATAGCTAGAGAGTTGTTATCTGGTTTGTTAATTCAAGATTACATGACTTGTTTTTATAGCTTGTAGTTGTTTATTCCTATGGGATTTTTTGGGAGATAAGGACATTAAAGTGTGAACTGTTGACTTGTTTTAGATTTATAATATTGTAAGGATGACTTCATTAGTTTTCGGTTTTTGCTTTTCCGGCTCCGAAACAGCGAAGGAATTTTCTTCGAAGAAGAATTCGGTAGCGTTATACTCTCAGTGAATCAATTGTGAATGGATTTATCAAGATCCAACATTTCTGAGACCTTATTTTATCACAGATTATCTCAAAAAGACTTTAGAGTGGGTGTGTGAGATTGGCAGCCATGTTGAAACAAACAGGCGCCACTGTGGGGGGAATGTGAACTAATCTGATAGATAGAAAGAATGGGATCAGTATCCTGCTTTTACTTTATTAGTCTATTATTAAATCTGACATGAAACAGAATAAAAACAAAGCAGTTATTCATCAAGTAGGAATTTAGTTCGCATAAAATTTTCAATATTTTAAATTTCCAAGAAATTTATGACTGAATATGTACAATATTTTTTTTCTGATTTTCCTTATGGACATATCAATCATATATACACATCAAAACCTTGATACACTTATTTATTATTATTGAAAAATAATATTTTTTTTCTCATACAATGTCATGCCCTACATTTCCCCCCAGCCACTTGTACATCAATGTCATCTAAAAATATGACTTTCATGGGGACTGGGGCACTGAATTCATTAATTGCTTGATTTATTACTGATAATTTTAAGCAAATATTTTCAGTAGTTTGATGACTTTGAACTTTAAAAAAATAAGAACTGTGATTGGCTGCAGCTGATATCTACACATTGTGTTTGCATTGCACACTGAACATTTTTGGATTTCTTCTGTTTACACACAGTACACACATTGGCAGATTTCCAGACAAAATGTCAGGTGTGACAATCCTTTTTTCCATTTTTATGTTTTTTCACTGTTTTATCTCAAATAATAATGAAAGATTGAGGTAAAATGGAGGTCATGGCTATTGATTTTGAAAAAGAGGTTAATGTTATAATTATTATACATGTTTCTCACGAAATGTAATTAAATTTTCAAAACTGAAACTTGAAATTAAGCTTTAGAAACATCTACTCTTGTTTATGCATCATCCATAATGCCCTGGGAATAGAGTCACATATTGAGCCAGCAAATGTGTCACTCAAAATGTCTACTGAGATTCTTTATTACAAGGTAAATGACATGTTTTTATCCTTAAAGGCCAGAAAAATGTGGGAAATGATGAAAAAGAGAATTTTCTCACACATTTTGCAAGTTTTAAAATTGAAAAATAAAATAAAATAGATTTCTGGAATGGAATGGAATTGAAAAGCATAAAAAAAGTGTTTCTAAAATAGTATGCATTTAACTTGGAAAGGAAATAGAGCTGTGTAAGAAGTTTATTTCAGTTTGCAAACGACTTTGTCGCCCAGGCCTGTCTGCATAGCAAGCATGGGGCGCTCTCCTGGGGGTCGTTCCAGGAGCTTTGGGGGTGAGAAATTTTGTATGACAATGTGGAAAATGCAGATGACAGTGGTTCACTGTTTTTCAAACTGTTTTTCATTACTTTCAAAGCGTTTGGAGAAAAAAAAGATGGACGACAATAAAATTGAAAACAGATTCACAACTTGTCTTTTAGAAAATTTAGAAATTGCATTTTACGGTTGTAAGCAATACAGCTTGAATGAAATGTTGTCGGTACCTTTATCATCACAATGTCTGCATATACATTTTTTATTAACATACATATTAGTGTTTGATGTAATAAGCTTAGGTGGCTTGGCATTCTGTTCTTGTTGGCAGAACCTTAATCTTGATAACGGTTTAAACAATTGTACCTAACACTAGCAGAATTGGTTTGTGCATTGTTGCAAAAGCAATGCAACATGTGTACATTTTATATTGTTATTCTAAATAGTTCCACTGACGAGGTGGCTTGGCATTCTGTTTTTGAATGTGTTTAACAGTCAACGACTGTTTGGCTAAACGTGCTTGAAATTTTGTCAGTAGGCTTGTTGAAATCAAGTACCCTGTGATCATTGTTTGCAAAGGTGTTCAGCCGGCAGAACCATAATCACATGCACCATGAGATGTATTCACTTTAATGCACACATTCCAGTTGTTGTCATCATTAAACAGTGTACTTACCAGAATTAGTTTGTGCATTGTTGCAGGACAATTTCACTACTAAGGTGGTTTGGCATTTTGTCTTTGAATGTGTTTTAACAATCAACAATTGTTTGGCTAAACGGGGCATTGCAGAAGAGCTAACATGAATTAGAGCTAAAAATTCCTGCCGAAGAGCTAATTTCATTTTGGCACAAAAGTTAACAGTCATAAGAGATAACTGACAGAAGACCTAGTCGAGATCAAGTGTGATCATTGTTTGCAAAGGTGTTCAGTTGGCAGAACCCTAATCATGCATGCATTATCATCACCAAACTTTTTTTATTCGGTAACACTTACTGTCATGTAATGCTTACATTACATACTGTACAACCCTGATTTTCAGGAAAGTATGTTGCTCAGGTCATTGGGTTCATGAAGCTGAGGTCGACGAGATTTGAGGTCATGTATTAAACATGATGAAACGTCGATTTTTAGCTTTTATCTATAGAGGCAATGCGTCTAGACATAATTAGATGTTCCTTGTACAGGACATGAAGTTGGTCTTTATGCTTGTTACATGTTAAGTGGCTCCTTGCAGACTACTTGATCAAATTTTTAAAATTGTCAAGTGTTTTGTTTACAAAGAGTTAGTTTATAAGGGAAAGGGAGAGAAGACATTTATTTGTTTATTTATTTTCGACTCGAGATTTGAAATTATGTGGAAATTAATGATGTGGTTAAAAATAAATTTTCAGAAGTTTCTATGGTGCAAGTGTTGGGAATTGATTTTTTTATATATATTTTTTTATCTTTGGTTGTGATATTGGAAGGAATTGGTCTCTGGATAGAAATGTTTGTAAGTTTAAGAGATAAAAATGGGGAGGAAGTGGAATTTAAGATAAGAATGTACTGGTGAATGAATTTGATAATAATTGTGGGTTTATTTCATGTTTTAAACCATTGGCAAATAATTTTTTGATATGTTGTTGTTGTTTTTGTGAGTTTTACTTCATTGTTGGCTTATTTTTAGATTTTACTACATTGTTGACTTATTGGATTTACTACATTGTTTACTTCCTTTATTTTAGCATATTGTTGACTTATTTTAATATTTTAGTACATTGTTGACTTTTTAAAAATTTTAGGTTATTGTTGATTTATTTTAAGATTTAAATACATTGTTGGCTTATTTTAAGATTTTAGCACATTATAGACTTATTTTTAAGAAGTTAGTATATTGTTGATATATAAGATTTTAGTACATTGTTGATTTATTTTAGGATTTACTATATTGTTGACTTACTTTATTTTAGTGTATTGTTGATTTACTTTAAGATTTCAGTACATTATTGACTTATTTTAATATTTTAGTACATTGTTGACATTCTATTAATTGTTTAAGCACACATTAACAATATTTTAGCTCATTATTTCCCACATTTCAATGCATTTTCAAGGTTTTCCTTCCATTTTCCACCACTTTTACACATTTCAACCCACATTCCACCATTTATTGCCACTTTTACACAACAATTTATTCTATTTCTAGCTAACCTTAAACTTAAAACTCTCCAGAAAACCCACTACTAATGTAATTGGCTCTCCCTCCTTTAAAAACTTTACTACAAAGAAATGAAAATGGAAGTTCAAACTTAAAGTTTGTTGTTTCCCATGCCTAGCCTAGCCTAGAGAGACTGGAGTTTATCCCCTTTATACCTCTCTCACCTTAGATAAGTAATGGAATTTCCTGACTTGGGGTCTGTGTGAGAGTTAGGGACATTGAATTGAGTACAATCAAGGAACAAGGCATTTCCTCACTTTACTTTTGCAGTGTTTTTAACTGCAGCCATGGAGATAAACACAGGATAATGCTGGTGAGTTTTTTGTTCTCTCTTTAAATTTCTTTTTTTTAAGTTCATAAGTTCACTTACCATTCATGTTAACAAGGGATTGGATTTACTTCTTTGATTGGCTTATTGTGCCACTGAGATTGGCCCTTTTAATACAAGTATTTTTTTTAATTTGATATTTATAAGTTTAATCTTGTTAAAAATGTAGGACTTAGTGACTTAGGAGGGAATGTAAATTGGTTTAGAAGAATTTACAACAATTTGACACAGATATCAAGTTTGACATGTGGTAAAAAATGGAACTAATGTGAGTTTGGGGGAATTAAGATGAAACTCTTGGTGGCCTTCATGGAATTTAGTTTATTTAGATGTTATAGTAGTTTATTAACAGGTTTTTAGGGTTTTTTTTTCATTTTTTGCACTATTTTCTATGCAAAGAATAACTTTGAATAGAATTTTGGTAGGTTGTGACGTCATACTGTGTGATATTTTATATGTAGAAAGTATAAAGATACTTTTTCTAAATTTTTATGTGAATAACATGGAAATATTTGAAAATTCAAGTGTTTGAATTTCATTTGTAAATGTCTTTAGATGTGACTAAATAAATAAACAGATTTATTGTAAATAAATCTTATTTGGCGCAGATGTTGAAAAATACATTGAATAATCGCGTATAAGTCATAATTAAGATGAAACTCTTGATGGATTTCAAGGAATTTAATTTATTTAGTTTTTATAATATTACATAGTTTTAGTTACATTTTTATAGTATTTTCACACAAAAATTATTTTTTTATTGAGTTTTTAAAAAAAATTCATAAAATACTCATAAAAAATACATTGAATGTCATAATTACAGGAAATTTAATTTATTTAGTTGTTATAATATTTTATAAAGTTTTTAAAGATTTTATTTACATTTTTACAGTTTTTCCACAAAAAATTTTTTTTCTTAAAAAATTTGTCAAATCAGTAAATTACACATAAAATCGATCAATCGTAGGGTAATTCAAACATTCTTCCTTCAAACCACATGATTCTATCGTTATAAAGCGAAAAATTGGGTTAAGTAGAGTATCGGTCGACATAACGCGCCCCGATGATTCATCAGTTTATCACTAGATGGCAACATCGAGTGCTGTCGAGCCGAACGAACGGGGTAGCAACGCCGGGCACCTGCCATTGGTGAATGGTGCGTGTTGGTTGTAGCATTTCACTTCGGTCTCCTTTTCGTCTCTCCCGTTGCCACCCCGAGCGTATGCGTTTGGGTGGCTGAACTCTGAATGGATCAGTGGTGGTTTTCGACGCGCACACTTCGCCAACACACACAAACTCGCCTCGAAAATCAACAAAAATCGAATAATTTCGATAAAATCCACAAATAACATCATAAGGAAACGTAAACGGAAACGCACACTGTGTGACTGTGCCTAGCCCGAAAGCCGGGTATCGGATTTAATTTTTCGCGTAAAAATAAGAAAAAGACGACCCCCAGTGACATTAATCAGCAAACATGGAAACGTAAGTAATTTTTAAAAAAAAATTTTTTTTATTATTATTGAATATTTAAATATTAAGAAACGAATAGTACGAAATTTGAACACCAGGAAATTTTTTCGTAATGGTTTGTTTTGATAATTTGGCGGTGAAAAATGAAATTGAGTGATTTTTGTGTGTTTTGGTCGCAATCTTTTGTGTTTTTGTGAATCATCGTGGCGCCCAACCCTGAAACTTACTCATAATAAACCAGCCAAGAGAAAAATGGGAGAGGAATGCCCCATAGCCAACCCTCGAATCGAGTTGGCAAGACAACGAACTTGAAAAAGAAGTCTGTAAATTATATGGTGGCAGAATGTATGGATGGTGAAATGCATGTTGGGTGAGTTTTTAATTAATTTCTACAGTCCTGTTGGGCTTGTTGGGGCTGTTGGCTATGGTGGAATGGGAAATGTGTTTGGGGTTTTGGGGTTTGGCGATTTTAATTTATGATCCATGTGTTGTATTTTTGGATTGTAATAAGGGGAAAGCAAGGATGAAGGAAGAGTTGTGTTGGGGGTTTTGTTTAAAGGTGTGCTTTTAGTTTTGTTTGATTAGTATTTTTTTATTTTTGTTTTGGTTTTAATTAGTCTGTGAGTCATGTGTTTTGGTTGATATCTGATTGTAAAAATAAGATTAAACAAGGAACTTAGGTTGTAGGTTTAATAATGAGTGTTATTGGATGGTTGTGGAAGGAAACAATGTGTTGGAATGGGTTTTTAAGTGGTCTATAATGCATTGAAATGTGGTTCATGATGGTCTAAAACAGTTGAATGAGCAAATGATGCATTAAAATGAGCATAACAATGCCTTGATGCACATTAATGAGCAAAGCAATAAAATGCAAGCTTATATTACAATTTTCTAAAACTTTAATAAGTCAACAATGCACTAAAATATGTACCGTATAATACTGTCCTGGAACAGTTGAATGAGCAAACAATGGATAAAAATGGGCATAACAATGCCTTACTAGTTACTACACATTAATGAGCCAACAAAGCATTAAAATGTATTTGACAATGCTCTTATGTAAACAATATTTTAAAACACTTGAATAAACCAACAATCAACTAAAACATGTATAATAGTATCCTGAAACAGTTGAATGAGCTAACAATGCTCTAAAACACTAAAATAACTCAACAAAGGAGTATAAAACACAACAATCATGTCAAAACTATGCCACAACACAGAAATAACCCAAAAAATGCATAATAAAATAATGAAAAATCCGTTTGTTTTCATGATCGAAAAAGCCAAAGTATAAAAAAACGTTATGACTGGTGCATTCCTTTTACACAACTGGATTTTCTGCTCGAGTGGAGCGTTCACACCTTTGATATTTCTGTTACCTCTTCCGTGTTTATTTTTCTTAACCCGTTAAGTTATTTTTTTTCTCTCCTCTTTTCTTTCAATTGCATACCTCGGATTTTTCAACCGTGGATACCTACATAAATAAGGTGAAACACGTGACTATGGAAAGAGGAAAAAAATTTATCAACTTTATTATTTATTCATGAAATTATTTACTTAAAAAATAGAAAATATCTTGATTTTATGCTTCTAATTAAATTTGTATTAATGTTTCCATGACATTTCCAGCTAACCGCGGTATTTAATGCCATGTGGGTGTAGTGACGTCATTATTACTCTTCTGCTTGATGATATTTGACATTTTACAAGTGTTTGCACTACGTGCAACATTTTCGCTATTTATTGTTAGGCTTGTTACTTGAGTATTATATTGTTGATTGTTATTGTTATGATCGAAAGAATGTAATGGAGTAGTAATGTATTTTGTTTGTTAGATTATATTTTAATTATTGATTAAAATTTTATATATCCATGCTGTTTATGACTGGATGTGGCTAGAAATTTTACGTGGATTGAAAAATAGCAAAATAGTAGGTAAAAATTAGCTGAATAGAATATTTAGCTATTTTAGATAGTTTTAGGTCATTTTAGCTGAATTCAGTTAAATTTAGTTAATTTTGACCAGCTTTTTGCTCATTTTAGCTAGTTTTTAGCTACTATTTTATTATTTTTCACTATTTTTTCGGTACGTATAAATTAACGGAAAAGTAGTGAATGCCAACATCGCATTTTACTGCAAATGACATTGCATTCAGCATTTAATGTCAAAATAATTTGGAGAAAGCATCAAAAAATGGTGTTTTGGTGTGGAAAATGTTGCCAGAATTGATTTTTTCTTCCTCTTTTATGTGAAACTGCAGGAGTTTTGAGGTATTTTAATAAGAGAAATGGATTTTAGCAATAAAGATACATTTCTGTTGAGAGTCTCATGAGGAGAAAAGCATGTTTCAATTGCCTATGGGCCTATGTTTGAAAGTGCATATACACCCAGAAATGCACTTGTTTGGTGTAATGGGAAAGTTAAGGGGACAAATGTAGTATGTTTGTAATGAGGGTTCACTTGGAAATTACAGGTTAAACTTGGATTTATTGGGTTTCATTAAAGATTGTCCTGTTGTACATGTGTAAGTCATGTCTACTTGGCAACCAAAACATTGAACCAAGCATTTTAAAGCTTTGTTTTTCTTCCAGTGGGGTTTAAATACATAAATCTTGTGGATTTAAACCACTTAATTAAAATGTTAACAGAATTCTTTGTTTTGTTTGATTTAACATTTGGTGTTTTGTGAAAAACAACTAGTGATTTTAGATAATTGCAGTCTTGTTTTTGTTTTCGGGTTTTTTCATATTTTCAAAAAACATGTGTATTGTATTACATTTTTGTCAACACAATTCTAAAAGATAACCTAAGCAACATTGAAAGAGAAATCACGAGAAAAAACAGGAAAATTTATGATGATCATCAATTTTCTCCAAAAATCAAAATTACTCGTTCCACGCTTCGCATAAACCAGAATCCAATCCTCTAAACATAGCAATTGTTTTTAGAGTGTGATACCATGCATCATTGTTAACTAAACTAGTTTATCAACAATTCTTTGTCAGAAACCATTTCTTTGTTATGATCCTAAGATAATCATTGTTATAAACCAGTAAAGTAACATCAATTGTTATGAAAAATAATGTGTTCACTCATTCTTGAATGTTTGCATGCATGTCTGCTTTTATTCGCCATTTATTACAGATCATATATTAGTTAAGGATGAAAATTTGAATTCAAATTCACCTACCAGTACCTCATATTTGAACCATAAATTCTTCGGAGCCTTGGTATGAAGGATAACAACCTTTAATTCTTGAAAAAATGAGAACAACCAACTAGTTCCCATGATAAATAGAAAGTGTCCACAATATTTTACAATAAAAAAAAATTGCTGGTCTAGATTTCAGTTGAATGGACAGTAAAGTGTAAGTTGAGTTTGGGCTAAATATATATATTATTTAAGTGTATTGGACCTGTGGGAAAATTCCATTTTATATCTTTTCCTTTTTCCCTTCAAATCACAAACATTCTGGTGAAATTCACTTTGCTTTATATTTTACCCTATGGAGAATGTTGCCCAGCAACTTCTTCTAAAATAGGCCCAGTTTATCCTTTCTTATGTTTTTTTCCTCCATTCTGCTTCCCCATTTTAGGACTGTAGACAAACAGGTTAGGAGTTTGCAGTCCTTGCCCTCATCTTGTCTATTGGTGGAAGGGTTAATGTACTGAGGGGAATTCATAATAATAAAGGTGATATGATGGAAATAGAATGGGAACTTGTTTATAAATTATAAATTTGTTATATATGTAAATATTTTAAAGTATACCACAAGTTTTGTAATTTTCTTTTTTGGTGTTATCGATAAAAGACCGGAAGCTGTAAAAAGTTGAAGTGGCCCTGACAATGAATAATGTTGAATAGTCTAATTTAAAACAGCAATAAATTGTAAAATGTTGAAGTCATTATTGGAAACAATGTAGAAAGTATCAAAGCAACCTTTTAAATAAAAAGCTATGCACATAATTTGCAGGTTGGTATTTGATGGTGAGTTTGTGCACGGATGTTTTTATCATAAAGTTATAGTTATAACCTGTAACTCTGGTTTTCTGGCTTTGTTATTTTAATTTATAAGTTATAAATTTGACTTATAAATGCCAAAAGTGATTTATAGATTATAAAATATAAGTTATAAATTATAAATCTATAAATTTGGCTTCCGCAAACTCTCCATGCACAAACTTTATTACCCTACTACGTTTACATGATGTAGTTTTTTTAGGATTATTCTATAAAACAACAATACTACGTAAGCGTAGTGTACTTATCACTGTTTGGCAGCCATTAATAGATAAATTGTTACATTTAAGATAATTGTTACAGTAGTAACTCAAAGTTCTACACAACTTTCTTCCAGATAGTCCTGCGATTGTTGAAACCAGTGACAATGTATTACTTTTTCAAATTGTTGTAATTTAAAGATGGCCTTTTGGGAGGTTGAAACTAGTCATTGCTTTTATTACATTAACTTCTTTCATACTTTTCTAAAGCAAGAAGTTTGAAAAATGTCTTTCGCAAAACTTTTGCGATTGCTTTCCAATATAGTTCTTCTCTAAGAAGTTATATCGAAAAGCAATTCGTGTCTAGTTTCACGAAAACCACTTCCTACATGGGAATTGAACTAGTTTGCTACTAAAAAAAATTGTTTTCATTTTTTTATCATTTTAATAGCTACAAAATGATTATACCATTGCTGTTATTGTAGATATGACCACTATCAGGCTGTTTTCCATTTTTGGGAAGGGGAGTTTGATTCAATGCCCACAGGAATGCCTGTGGAATGCAGGTGGCAAGTTGAATTTTTTTCAAGATGATGGCTCCAAATTCTCACCAACAAATAGGACAAATCATTCTGACAGCCTGGAATTATTGTTATTTTACATTTTTTATGACCTAAGAGAAAATAGGGTTAAAGTTGTTTTTTTATTCTGATTTTCTGAAAAGTTTTATCAGAAAATAGCTTTAAACCTATAAAATATAAACCAAAGTTAAAATTAGAAATTTTAATAAATTGTTGCTTTAAGCGAGGAAAAAATGTAATGTTATTTAAAATGCAATATGGTTCCTTTAATTAACTTAAATCTAAAAAATGTATGGTTTATTTTGAATTATATTGCCACTTTAACCAGGAAATTTTTTTTTAATATCAGATTTTATTCAGAAGGAAAAAAATGTAATGGCTGCTATAATTTACTTGCAATTATTATTATTGTTATGAAACATATGGTTTCAGTATGTTCTTTTTGTATGTATTTTTTATATTTTATTTTACAGGGTAAAGATGATACGTAGCACTGAGCTGTGGTGAAATTTTAATGCAGGAATGAAATAGTTATGAATCTAAGCCTAAAGTCCATAAGTTAACCTGATAGAAGTGCTTAGAACTGGGTTTAATGTCAAGGACAATCCAAACTAGAGGAAGAAAATGGCAGTTTTGATGTATTAGACTTGGTGTAGATGAATTATTTATGGTGACTGTTTATGGTATGGCCTAAAGATGAAAATAAAGAAAAGTCAACAATATTCAACAGTGTTGAAGGAATAATAGGAAAATGGAAAATAACACTACATAACAGATGTTAAATAAGAATAAGTAAGAATGAAGTTCACAATTGAAACAAAGTGAATATTAATAATAGAGAAAAATGGATAAAAACAATGCAGGATAAAAATGAAATCAATAATGGAGAATTTCAACAATGGTTAAAACATGAAATGAAGTTAACAATTGAGAAAAACAAAATGAAGTTAACAATGGTTTATCAATTAAGAAACACAAAATAATGGTTAAAAATGAAGTTAACAGTGAAGAAAATCAAAATAATAGTTAAAAATGAAATCAATAATGGAGAATTTCAACAATGGTTAAAACATGAAATGAAGTTAACAATTGAGAAAAACAAAA
>JAQFZO010000054.1:0-48213 GCA_034695885.1 Geophilus flavus
AAAAATCTTCAGAAATTCGATCAAAATCTTCAAAAATCTTCTAAAAATCGTTCAAAAATTCTTCAAATCCTTGCAAACTCGTTCAAAATGTTCAATAATTTTATAAATCTTCAAAAAATCGCCCAAATCACCACAAAATCTTAATAAAAACCATTCACAAATTTTCGCAAAACCCCACCCCCTGCCCCCAAATACTTTCGGAAAATTTTCCAAAATCGCCCCCCTTGGAAAAATTTCTGGATCCGCGCTTGATCCAATATTCCAAATCTCAATTTTTCTCTCACATTTCAATTAACTTAATCATTCAAACAGATGGTTCTAATTGATTTCTAATTATATCACACGCTAAAAATTCAATTCCTCCAACACGAAAACAACATCCAACACAAAACACACATTTAGACAGTGACCACAAATCCTTTAACACAATACTCCATCTTGTCAAACAGCCCGACAAGATTAACTACTCGGACGTAAACAGATCATTGCTAAGCAAAGTTACACTCGAAAAACATGACGATCGAGTCACAGCAGTGAGTTTTTGGCATGCAGAACGTGGGTTAAAAAGTAGAAGGAAAAAAAAAACTAGGGGGCAAAGAAATCAGCCTGAGCAGGAAGTCGTTGCCTACTAAACGATCTAAGTGAGTGTGGATTGGCATGCATGACACTTGGCACTTCCTGTAAAACTTCTCCTTTCCCACCCATCTGGGAGTATGAGCTTCTTTCGATCGATTGGGCAACAAGAAGAAAAAAAAGAAAAGGATCCTCAAACTGTTCGCACTCTTCGAGCCCCGAGCCATACCATTTCTGCAAATGTGAGCGTCATTCCACACAAATTTCAACCGTGGCTGTGTTATAAGAGATCTTTTGAGTCGATTAGACATTTCTTTCAATCATTTTGTCAGCTTTTAAAACACACTTTCAATCATTTAAACTTGATCCCTTTCTTGCACCGAAATGAAAAAAAAAAAAAAAGTTACCGTCAGCAAAATTGAAAGATTTTTTAAAAGGTTAGAAAGGGACTCTTTATAATACTCAATGGGGATATATGTGAGTTAGAGGGATAAAACCTTTGGTTGGTAGGAAGTAAAAGTTGATAAAATCCATCAATTTTTTTTCCTCTTCTCTTTGAATTAAAAAAAACTGTTTTGGAAGGAAGGGAGGGAGAGAGGAAAAAAATTTAAACTATAGAAGTTGAAACATGACGCTCGGGTCGAGTTTTACATTTCAATTCGTGAAGAGAATACTCAAAAAAAATTTTTTTTAAAAAAAGAAGTTTGGGAAAAAATGCTGGGAGCCATTTCCGATTTTTGTCAATATAAACCGTAATAACAAACAAAGATTTATCGATTTAAGATTTCACGGTTCAAAACACCCCATGTTTTTGTGAACCAGTATAAAAAAAAAAAATCTCCAATCAATTCCTGGGAGTAAAATTTATTCAATTAACTCGACTTTAAGTTCAGTCGTTGCTATTTTTCACTTGTTTACAAATGCTTAATTCATTAGTTTCAATTAGAAATGCCAGGGTGAAATCAAACTTCTTCTTCTTCTTGGTGGTGTGGTTCCTTCCCTGTCTGTTTAGCAAGAAAAAGGAAGGAAAGAAAGAAAGAAATGCTGTGCCTTGCAACACACCCGTGCACACTCATACGAGCTTATGGTTTTCGTGCTCAGAAATTCTATCCGCTAGATGAGTCTGGCAAGAGAGAATGTAGAAGCACACTGCTTACAGCTTCTATTACCCCTTATTTCTTTCTCACATCACTGTCATTGCAAGGACGTGCATCTCCCTGCGAGAAACACAATCTGCCTTCTTTTCAACATTTTATTGTGAAACCCACATCATATCAATAAATCTCGAACGTACTGTATTGCTCGTGGAAGACTGGAGAGAGAGAAATCGTATAGAAACTGAGGCACGTTTCATCTTTAACATCAACAAACTTTTCAAAACGACACTCATTTTGACCTCTGGTGTATTTAGTGAATGCACGAGCAATCAATTTCACCATGGTGATGTTGTTACAATTAAATAACCTTTTAAAATAATATTTACACGGGACAAATTTGGTATATTATACAACATCAACATATCTCTCTTTCTCTCGTCCACGCTTTTCCCAAACATTTTACCAATATTCGGCTTAACGGCGATTTATTCACCGAACGTGTGCGCAACACGCAAACGTCGATACGTTAACTGCTTATCTGCCACTCTCTCGATGCATGCGTGCAATTTCAAATTCATGCATCAAAATAATTTACTACATGTAAATAAGTTTCCAAAATCATAAATCTCGAAAATTATTTATAGTTAAATAAAAGGTCACATAACACTTTTAATCATTCAAGAAACATCCGACTATTTATATATTTATTTATTTACTAGTCAATCATAACCCTTTCGTCCTCCTTTTGTGCCCCCAAAACAATAGTCGTCCTTCTTTAAAAAGAGAAAAGCCAAAGCAAGCAAGCAAGCCAGCCACTGTATTTGTGTAATGCGTTAATCAATGTAAAGCACACAATACCGTCGGTGCATTTCCATTTTCTTATTTTCAACTCAAAAGCATTTACCAACAATCAGAGCTGCTCTGATAAATTCAAACAAAAGAAAAAAGCGAGACACTGCACACAATCTTCTTCTAATGTTCATTAATTTTCTTAATGGTCCACATAAACACCACCAAACTGCCATTCTTTGAATACCGAGCAAGTTTGAGAAAATACAAGATCTGCACGTCGACCTTGCACGAGCCGTACACTACATATACATCGTATGCAATCCCATTTTCCATTTCCCCATACTTGGCGATAATTTACATGCGCAGAGAAATAACTGTTTCATCTGGCTTCTCTGCACTGCACAGCTCGATATACCTAAAGATGTACGCAACTTTGGTAGGTATACTGAAAATTGTAAAAAAAAAATCCTCTTTTTCATACATAAAAATTCAATATTAGATTTTTCAAACCCGATAAACAGTATTCGGGAGAGGAAAAAAATTCATAAAATAGTACATGCCCGTCTGGACACAAAAGCATTTTCATATTCATATCGACTTTGCCACTACACGTCGATAGTTTATGAATATCAATGAAGTGCTGCGACTTATATGCCACTCTTGGGTCCACCGAAGATGTCGTGTACAATTCAAGAGTTCTGCTACGCATACGATATTCAAAAAACCTCGAACTAGTATTTTCAACAGCTGAAATTGCAATACCCGCCTTCCAAAAAAAAAAAATGTTTGTTAATTCTCGTCACGGTATACCGTAAAGATGCATGCACATGCAATTTTCTTTCTAGAGTTTTCCGACTTCTGGGGATATAGAAATATATATAATTTTTTTTTTTTTAAATGTGCATGAGAACTTTATAAAACCGGAGTCTTGAAATTAGCTCGACCTAAGTGGTGTTGGTATTCGATGCAGGAAGCTCGTTATACTGGAATTAATTAATTAATTCTGTTTGGAGTATGTTCATTGCACTTTAAGAGAAATTCGAGTATAGAGATTGAAAATCGGGTTGGGTCTATTGTTCGTTATTGTATAGGTGAATCAGTAATTGGGAAGTTTTTGGATTTTCAATTCTCGAATATGACTAAAAACTGGAGCACACAAAACGACTGTCAGACTAATTGCAAAATGTTTTGACATGAAACGAATGCCACTTATGTCAAGTGAAATCTTCCCTATTGATTATTGCTCTTCTCTCCTTTGTCAAATGTCATTTGCTTCGAAAACTTCTCAATCTTCGCTCGCTTCTTCAATTCCCTAATGCATGTCAAGGAGAGGAAGATTCAAACTTGAGTTTTGCATACTCAATTACCTTTAATTACTATAACTCGCCAAACAATTCCGATTTCTAATAGATCGATATTAAATCTTGTTTAAACATTTTTCCCGTTCGGTTGCGATGTCAAATGAACGAGCGATATTGATTTTTGTTTAGCTACAAAGTTATCGATCATATGTATTCAATATGTGGTAAGGTATTAGGCAGATACTGGTAATTAAACGTTAATAGGAATGTGTACATAAAGTGCAATGACAATCAAAATGTCGGATGAAGCCGTCAATGCGAACATTTGGTTCGTAAGTCAATAAACTGACCAAATTCTCGTGGATAACATTTCTGATTTTGTTTTAACGCTCATAAATAGCGAGTTATCACGTTTTTCTACTATATTTGCCTTCAAATGGCTTCAAAACTGAGCGAAAAGTTGAATTTCCGGTTCAGGTGATAAGGGATTCCCTTAACCAGGACCTCTGGTGTTGATTCATGACACTAGAATGAAATTAATGTTTTCTCGACTCGTCACCAGATGGCGGAAATTTCAAAACTAAGTATCAAGTTTTTAAATTTTTTATAACAGATCGATCACATAAAATTTTGATTTTCCTGATTTCCAATCTTTAAAAAAAAAAAACTGGTTAAATTCAAAATTCACCCTTTGTCATCTTTCATAGGAATTTGATTCCAATAACCGAAAGAAATGGCAGAACCATAAAAAATACAATAAAACTTGTGAAGTCAACAGGCATTTTCTCTATATTTTTATTTATTTCTTTCTCCTATTTTTTCCTTTCCCCCTTTTCCTTTTTTTTTGTTTTCACACATGTCACCCTGGAGACAAAGGCACTGCTGGCATCAACTGTAGTTCCAACATTAAAAGAATTTACTCTGCCTCCTTTTCACTGTGTCCAATCAACAATTTCGGTACAATCAGCCACCTGCTATCTTCAAAGCAAATTAAGAATTGAAAGAAGAAGAAGTAGAAGTAGAAGAAAAAGATAAAAGCTTTGTACATTTACCATCACAGTAAATTGTACGGTGAAGCTTTAAAATACTAAAAAACAAAAAAAAGAGAGAAAACTAATTAAAAAGCCTAAGATTCACATTTTTAAATCATACAACATTTTTTTCCATTTTATTACACGAGTCTTTCACTCGTCTTATCTTTTTTTTTTCCTTTACAAAGGTTTTATCCCACAAACTGCGACTATCAAAAGAAAACCATTTGTTCTAATCAGTCTTTCTAAATTGTACTTTTCCTGGGCAATTCCATTTTCAATTTTCTTACAGTAATTACAATAATTCGAACAATCAATCTCAATGTCGCTTGCACTTAAAGAAATTGATTCTAGAACACAAAAAGATAAAAAATCGAATAAACACGTCCAAAGCTTCACAGCAAAGCACTTAAACAAAATTTAAATTTCCAAATCACTACATGTCGTTTATAAATTCAAACGCATCAGCAGAAATCGTCATAAACCACATAAAAGATCAATGTACCTTAATGTACCTTTTTATTAAACATTAAAAATATTATGGGGCTTTAACCTTGCAATCTGAGAATAAATTACATAGATCTAGATAAGTCGGAATATTTAATTTATTATATTACATCTGACAAGAGAAGAAAAATGTGAAAAGTAGCAACGATAGTTGATATAAAAGTCATGCACGTAACGAGTTAAATGCAATAAAATGTTTCCCTCCTATAATTCAGATCAATGTATCAAAAATATGATAAAGTTGTATGGGTTCTGTAACATGGGGAAACCTTATTGCTCCTTCCCTAGAGTCACAAAGAGGGATGTAGCCATAAAAGTTGCTGGCTTCTGTACATCTTGAAGGAATTACTGATAAAATGTTACATTACTCCGATGAAATCTGCCCGTACAACTTCCCATGCTCGCAAGAATATGACAAGGTGCTCGAGTGCAGTTTCCAACAAATTATGTGATTGCATTACTGGCAGAGCGAAGAGGGAGGGAGAAACATGTAAAAGCCAAATCTCCCGTGTGAAATTTCGGTCTCACATGTCATCAGTATAAACATTACCTGTTCTTTTCGACCGATTCTACCGTCTTTTCGATATCGACTTACATTTTATATTCATTTTTTTTATTTTTGTCGTGTATCTGTATGCGCACGACAGGAGTCTCTGCTTATGCAATGCATACAAAAAAAAACATGTATTGCAATCATGATGTTGGTGCATTAATTACATATTGGCCATATACTTCAAATGTGTGTGTGTGCAACGTATCGAAATATACCGTAAATACTCTAATTGTGCGCGGGTCTCTATTTAACCACGAAAAAAATTCAATTTTTTCAATTAGTGCGCGGGTCTCTATTGTAACCCTGACATAAGAATGACTTCTGACTGGATGGAATTTAATTTTTTGTTGTGAATTGTGATCGATTAATACGCGGGTCCCCAATAAAGCGCGGAGGAAACTTAATTCTGCAAATAATGTGTGGGTGCACTTTAGAGGATTTACGGTACTTTTCCCATATAATAGTGAATTGCAATGCATATATTAAAAATATGTGCTTCTTATACATTCTAATTTTTATTGCATTAATCGGCAAAAGACCATAGTCCTCTTGCTGTATGGAAAAGGCGACTGGATTCTTTCATTTTCTGAATTTTTCTGTTTAGTTACATCTGAGCCAAAAGATGTAAAAACTTTTATTCTAAACAACTGCCATAAAATCGGCGACGACTATATTTCGGACCGTGATTTTCCAGATCCGACGTTTTATAACCTTACGTTAGGGTTTTATGACGCAAGAAGATGTTTATCATTCAATTAACATTTTATTCATGCGTCGTGAGTCATGCGAAACGTTAACAAAACAACGTGCAAAATATTATTGCGCTAATAAATCTCCAACAGGGAAAATTGGCTCGTCAGCTCGCCTTTAATCTCGATTCGGATCGAATACAAAGTTTGTCGCGTTGAATTAAGATATTTAATTCCCCGTCAACAAAATTTCCATTCCGTAATTGATAATTAACGACACACAACATTCGATTCGATGCAATTGGGTACAGACGGACGATAAGTACGCTTATCACACTAAAAAAAAATTTGCCCTGCATCCAAGTACGTGGTCAAGAAATAGAAAATTACAATGGAAAGGAGCAGATTGCAGTTCTCACTCCACATTTGGTGCACGTGTATCCAATGCTTAAACACGAGTGCAAGAAGAGTGAAAGACGAAGAGGTCAGTCGGGAAGCCTTATTCTCACATAACTTTTGCCCCCTTAACGATCAATGTGCTGCACTGCACTAGTGATTGAATTCCCATTCCACCAAGGTATGGCAAGAAACCAGGGGACAGCAGCAGCAGCACCGCACAGCACCAGCACCACCCATTCTCGTCTGGTTGGCGGGTAATAACCCACCGAGGATTACCTAGCCAAGCCAAATCACACGACCGCGGCATCGGCTTGGCTTCCATACACCTCTACTTTCCTGTTGCCTTAGAAACCAGCCCTCGCATAATATCACTTTTGACACACACGGCGCTCCAGAGAGTGAACTTTTGCGTTTTAAAACGAGGAGAAGAGAGAAGGGAGAGAAAAAAAAATTAAAAATTTTTAAAAAATAGGCGTTAATCCAATTATAAATTCCATTTTGTTATAAAATTATTTATGGAGAGGAATTAGTTTAAATCTTAATCTATTAAATTAGACCTGTCATCAGCAACATTCATTACCAACATTCTTTATTTAATTGGGTTACAAATTGATGTAATTATGCTTAAAATAAGCCGAAATTTATCATTACCTTAAGTTGAAACGCATGAACTGCAACCGCAAAGCGAACGATTGCTACATCTGGTGTTTCCAGTCCAAACATCATTTCCTTTTCCGTGGAATTCTTTTTCGCTTCGTCTCCATCAAACTTAATACCACCAGCTGCCATGGTAGCCAAAACAACGTGTACGCAATCGAATGCGTAATCAAATCAAGAGTAATCTCCTTTATTTTCGCCATTCGGCCCATCCAGACGTCTGTGTCTGCGGTACCGAGTACCGTATGTTGCACGACAGATACCGGGGGATTTACACCAGAGTTCATCAACCCTGTGACTCTGGTGGGGCCTCGAAATGATGAAAACTTCGACAAGACAGACGTGGTGGCCAGTTTAAACCAATAAGTCAACGCAGATTACCATAGAAATGCCAAAAGAAGACATATCAGAAGTCATCTTGTGATAGTCGGACTGTAAATCAACTGCTCTTGTACCGCCCGCACATCAAACTTGATAAATGTAAACAAACTAGCGCCATCTGTATTCATTTAGCGATATTTTCCCAGCAAAATGGCCTTGTTGGGATTTTTTTTTCTTTTATCACTTATACTGTACTTAAAAAATTCAATATCCTCAACCCTTTGGATATAAATTAACCCTGTTTTTCTATTAATCAACACTGACAACTAATTTCCGTCTAAGTTCCACACACTTAATACTAATTATCAACGACGGGAGTACTGACCACGGTATTTAATTACAAATTCACTTTTCCATTTTATTATTTTATTTTCTATTTTTTCCCCTCCCAATGAAAACCATAGCTAAAATTTCCCGCACAACATTCTTTGGTGTGGATTTCATTTAAGTGCATCAAGAAAAGCTGACATCAAAAAGTCTTGTTTACATTTTTTTCCCATCCCTTCTCACAACACCTGTTAAGCTTTTACTCAATTAATTAGTTGCTTAGCGCTATAAATAAACAAAATGCTATTCATATTAACAAACTAAATATAAAAAACAACGCTCGGTTCAATACGTGTTTTCAATTTTCCGGTTACTCTGTTCCTAATCAGAAACATACAAAAAAATGAAAAAATAAATGTTTTTAATTTTCTACTTGCCTCAAAGTCATAATTAAGTCTTTCATTTTCTTCAAGAATGTAAACATCGAGATGTTTTAACAACACAAACAACCTCCATTCGTCCGTTCCGCTTGGAAAATCGGAAAATCCTTGAACCAAACGAAACAAAGTCCTAAAATTTACAAATTTTCCTAAATTTTCAATTGTGTTATTGTGTTATTTATCATCAGTGACTCAAAACACCCGCGTCTTTAAAACCGACCGTTGAATTTTCATCACTCCAATGAACTCTTATGACTACAAAATCCCACTAAAATCCAAACCTCTTGAGCATGACACCTTAAACAAGCAATTCATTAAACCCTTCACGTACCAAACATCTCTCCCCAACCCTTTTCCCTCCGACACTCGACATTTGATAAACGAATTCCTGTCTTCCCAACCATCCATAATGTAAAAATGCCGTCCATTCATTCATTATAATTAAAATGAAAATGTAGAAAAATTGCAATTACTTGTTTACAACCTAACAACTTACACCACGAAAAAAGAATTAAAGTCGACAATACTCACTCGACACCTTGACTCGAATGCAATATATCTGAGTCGCGCAGTTGAACAGATAATTTTTTTTCCAAGAGAGAAAAAAAATTGGAATAAGAAAGATTACGGGAGATATTTCTTCGACTAGTGATGTATGTTGGTTGTTGTATTACAGAATGTGCAGCAGAGGGGAAATTTATCATTGGTTTATGCTAATAATAAATACATAACGTAAAAAAAAATTTTTAACCAAAAAAACGTGTGTATCCGAATTAATTTGCTCGTAATTCTTTGTTTTTAATTAATGTTAATAACTTGTAATCAGTTTAAAATTCCATCAAAGCTTAAGAAAGAGATGTCGTTAATCGGCTTACGAGTTCTTACGCAAGGGTGTCACGCGAGATGCAGGTAAGCATCCCTTTCGCTATCGATGAATTGTGACGCTGCCACTGGCCGACTTTTTGACGTTCAACACGAAATAAATGAAAAGGCGAGAGTCACTAGCGAAAATGGAAGGCGAGGCAAGGCGGCGAAGAAAAGTAATTTTTTTCTCTTTACCCCCAGTGCTTTGTTCTCGCGAGTTCTTCAATATTGTAGAAGCAAGAGTTGCAACTTTTCTTTTTCCATCAGAGTATTTACAGACTCGTAAAGTTGCAAGTCACCTGTGGGTTTTGCTTGCCTAGGGAGTAAAGAAAAAAAATTCCCAGCGCTCATCATTCACTGTCCCAGGGTTTCTTGTGAGTTAACACCTCGCATGGGATCAAACTGGTTGTCCTCTTGCTCCTTGGCCGAGTCGGCTTGTCATCTCGTGATGTGTTTTTGGTGATTGTGTTTGGGTGGCAGTTTGCTGTCACATTGGTCACGGTTTTGTGCTGCTGTATCTACACCATCCGTCACGCCATGATGGATTGTACTATGAGTGACTTTACTACGTCGACCCTAGTGACAACTTGTCCTGATTTCCTTTCTATCTCGGCTTGTCTTTGTGAGGGTAATCAATTATGACCGGTGTGCCAGTGTCTATGGACTGTTTTGCCACTGGTTATTTGTCATCGACAGCATATGATTACAGTGATCTGATTTTCTCTTTTTCCCCAAATGCAGTACCGTATCACCAATCATTGCAACAATTGCTACACTCGTAATATTCATTGTTGCTTTCGTCTATTTTATTTTTTAATCCAACAATCCACAATCATCCAAAATAAATAACAATTACACATTACACAATAATTGGATCTGCGATGTCACTGCAACAAAATTGTTATTGTTATATGTCACATTGTAACATCCATTGTTGCTTTCGTCTATTTTATTTTTTAATTGTTTTTTGTATGACTATATTATTAAAACAATCAATCCACAATCATCCAAAACAAATAACAATTACAAATCACACTCGCATTTCCCAATAATTGGATCTGAGATGAAAATAGCCACTCCGTAACCGGATGAAGTAAAAATTCAGAAGAAATTAAAAATTGAAGTTTTCTTTAAAAATGATATAATATTTTGATGTTACTGTATGCGTGGGAACGAATCTCACTTCCTTTCCATCCGCTTCAATGATGAAAGCGGGGAAAAAAGAAAAAGCTGTTTGTATTTCGCCTATGTTATGTAAAGTCTAATGATGTGTTTATATATCAAAGTGCAGGCAAGCAGAATAGATAAGTGTGTGGTTTTTATGAATCTGCAAGACTGTTTCATGAATTTATTACACATGCCTGCCTCTCTCTGTATAAATAATTCGAAAAATTCATAAAGGCAAATGTGAGGAAGCTGTCCCTTGTGTTTTTCTTGCTAAGTGTACCGGGCCTAATATTTCCAACTGGATTTTGGCCACTCGACTATACGATACGAAACCAATTTAAGTAATTAGAAACGTCTCGCACACGCTCTCCCTTTCTCTCTTGACGGTGATGTGCAAATTTCACATCCGACTGCGGCCGTATAAAGTAAAAGTGCAAATAATTTTCTTCGTGCTGCCACAAATCCACGGCCCCTTTCAAATTGGACACTTACATTCAATTTTCTACCTCAAATATAACATGGCGTGGCCATATCGAAACGTGTGTTAAAATTTTTGCCGTGTAATATTGTAAACACGAGAGAAAAGCGTTACACAAACACAAGCTTGGTTTACCTCACAATGGTGTGATGTATGTTTCCTCGACTTTGTAGGTTGCTGGGGTTAATTGAGGTTGGTCTTAACTAACCTCGTCGCTTTTCACTCGTGTTTTTGTTTTCTTTTATCATTTTGCTCCCTCCCCCATCATCCCCTTTACAAAACAATACGTAGTAACAAGTAACACACACGAGAGTTCAAGCGGAAACTTATTTTATTAATCCGGTTTATGAATCTCACCAAACATAAAAAGTCTTTTTTAATTGTTTCCAGCGTGTGTTTTACAACTATTTTAATGTCGCGAAAAACCATCAACCCCTTTTCATTTATCATTTTTATTTTTTTATATATATACACAGTATACCTCGATGGTGATATTAGAGACGCGTGCAATGCCAGTGGGCGATGGGCCTCTCTCTCGCCCCCACAAGAGATTGTCCTTCTTCACCGACTAAAGACCCATTAACATGTAGGCGCTGAATATTCAACGCGCAATCAACATTTTTGATGCAAAATAAAGACAAACGCGAGGTGCTTCACATATAAGCCATAATAACCATGTCATATCGGCACGCCTTTGGACAAACACCAGGCGACCTCGCAACCCTCTTATCACTGCCTACTGATAGTATCGGGGCCTGATTCTGCCATTCCATTAGATACAGGGCAAGAGGGAAAAGGAGGGCGATGAATTCGAGTGTGTTGCTATTGGAAGCAGGTGCAGCTTTCACAGAAATGCAATGGTCGTTGTCTGGACAATACAAAGGCCAAAGGCCCAGTTCACCGACGCAGAGATTACACTTAGGTTTATTCGGATTTCTATACACTTCTCTCTCTCACTCGCTCTACGCGAAAATTGCAAACTCCCAAGATTGGAGCTGACATTTCATTCCTAATCAATAACCCGTGTATACGTTTTCCCACAAAACCCCGGCAAATAACATTAAAACACTCTTTTGTGATATCATCTATACCCGTGTCCACAGTTTAGACCTTCAGCTTGAGTGCAATTCGATTCGGTGGCAGATGCCTACCACCGGTATATGAAATTCTTCAAAGGTTTTGCTACTAAAGATGAAACCAGATAAGATATAGGAGTAGAAGAGAGGAGAGGAGATGAGAGAGGAGGAAAAAATCCATGTGGAAAAAAAAAATAAAAAAAAAAATTCGAGAAGAATAAAGTTGATATCGTATTGTGTCCGCAGTTTGATCCATTTAGGAAGCGGAGAAGGAAAACCGAGGCTTCTGTCCTGGGGTTAGAGGTCTTTCAATCCCGTGCAGCGTCCAGTATTAGTCCTCCCAAAACCCGATTCGATTGCTTTTTCCATTATTAGCTGTGGGCCATGTATAAGAAATGTATTTTCTTTCTCTCTCGGTGTAGAAAACGTGAGAATGTTTTCAAACTTTTGTTGTTTTACTGTTTAAAAGAAATTTGCAGACACTTATCGACTGACCGACCGTACGAGGAATATTTGGTCTAATTCAAGATTCGTGTTGTTCCAGTACACACAAGAGTCTGGAGAGAAAACCTTGTTTTTATCTCGCTGCAAGATACACACACGCACACCATCAACACTATCATCTATCTTCTTTTCCAACACCTTGTCTTTATACTATTTGTTTGTCTTCACCACTAAGACATTAGTTAACTCTGCGTTAGGGAAAAAAGAATTCCATCAACAATAAAAACAAGTGTGGTTGACTATACGTTGCATTATCTGACTTTTCTTTTTCTTTAGGAGTGCAACAAAGCTGTTTTTATGCTCGGATAAAAAAAGCTGTTTTGTTTTCTTCGCATTTCGCAAACAAATAGTATAACAAAGCTATTTTATTCCAAACTACCAGAGCTTGCCAAAGATAACAAACATTAAAAACGAAATTCTCGCGGTCAGTTGTGTGTAACCGTATATCCCCAGAACTTATTACGTAGTTATTAACGCGTCATTTATTGACGTCACGTAGTTATTTCCATCCAAGACAAAAAAACCGTTCAAAATCTTCAAAAAATTATTCAAAATCTTCAAAAAATCATTCAAAATCTTCAAAAAATCATTCAAAATCTTCAAATCCTTGCAAACTCGTTCAAAATCTTCAAAAAATTTCCAAAATCACTACAAAATCATTCAAAATCTTAATTAAAAGCCATTCACAATTTTCACAAATTTTCGCAGAACCCCCCCCCCCCCTTATGCTTTCGGAAAATTTTCCAAAATCGCCCCTCCTCGGAAAAATTTCTGGGCCCGCCCTTGTTTCCATCCTGGAATAAATTCCTTCATCAGCTGCCAAGTACCAAATTTTTATTTTTATTTTTTAAAAGAGTAAAATAAAATGTTTTGTAAAAATATGTGGCAAACATAAACTGCAATAACGGAACTAATGAACAAAGACAAAGCACTGACATAAAAACAAATTACACGTGGTCATAAGAAGAGGTTGTTGAGCAACGAGAGCAAATAAAAATGTCAAACTAAACAAAATAAAGTCCAGCACCCAACATTTCCTTTTACACCCACCTATACTAGCAGCGAAGCCAACCACTTCAACATGCAACAACTTACACGAAGCAATCTTTTCTTTGGCCCCTTTTATAGCACGAGTAAATGAAACTTCACCTCAGAATTACACATTAGCCCCTGTTCAAAGTGTGCAGAGTGCAGGTAGCTAACTACATTTAAATCCAAATCCCACTCACTATACAAACTTCTTCTCATGATATCAACAAAAAAATAAAAAAGACAGACCACTTACATTCCAATTAAATTCTTGTGCCATCAAATTGGAGAAGTCTAATTGTCTATTACCAAATTCCTCACTTGTCATCATCACAACAACTTAATTGGAAAACTTTTTCCCTCACTTAATACCACTGGAATAAACTTGAGGAAAAAATTAAATGAATTAACAAAAACTTGGTGGAAAAGAAAGAAAGGGGGCAAAAAATATTACTCACTCCAGGCAATATGCAAAAATTTTTTTTAATTTAATTTTTTTTTCTTGAGCAAAGGAAAATAAAGAACATTTGTTTGTATCTAAAGATGAGAGTCAGTGTAATGTTCAGAACTGTGTCTGCCCCAGAGCATTCTGTTAATTGAAACCTAATTCAAAATAAAGCAAGCTAATGTCATTAAAAGCAGCTCATCCTGAGGCCAGTGATGATTAAAATCAGGTAAGAGATCTGTACAAAGAACATGTATAATAATTAATTTACCAAACAAAAAAGGGAGGGTAAGGGCAGGAAGGAAGGAAAGAAAAAAATGAGCATTAAAGTCTGAGTGAGAGGAGAAATAATTAATCTGGAATTTTCCCCCTCTCTCGTGTGTTGAATAGATGAATGAAGAGCCATTTTGAATTTCTTACACTTTCTTGCAAAAATATTTTTTCTTCGTTTTTGTTAATTCGGTCTCAGACTAACGGTTGTCGGTTTGCTTCGAATGGGGGTTCAATTAGTGGATTTCTTTCGGGTTAATTCAATACAGAATTGTATGGTGTTGTGTCAGACGGAAATTTGGTTAAGTCTAACCCGCATGAACAAAAGCACTACCGTAAATGGAATTTAGAATAATTTGTATACGACTTAGAGACGAAAATAAATATAGCAATTGTATGTTGAGGCGAAGTTTTGGCACTGGCAGACACAAAGAAAAAGAAAACCGGATTTATTACACTGATTCTATGATAATCATAAAGTTAGGTTCATAATTGTGTTCACATTTGACGGTATGCAAGGCCCGGAGTAAATGCTTGCTTGCACTCGAGGCAAAACCATTAGATCAGTGCTGGGACCTCTATTTTTTTTTCGTACAGTGCGCATGAGTGGCACTTAAAAATCAGAAGAAGTTGGATCGGGAAATTACGTCTCAAGTGAAGCACGATGCGCAATCGCCCATTTGCTCCGGGCCTAAAGTTAGGAATGGACAGGAGAGTCTGTAAATAAGGTAATTAATTGGCAGTGTGCTTGCTTATGGATAACCAAAATGACTGCGAGTCTATATAAGTCCTCTTCAGTCGTGTGACATTTGCATTAATCGCCATCTTGTTGTTTTAGTGGTCAATGTTAGCGGCTCACAGTTTTGGCTCTTTCCTTTATAACAATTGTGTGTGTGCTGTCAACACATTTACCTTAATTTGGCTTGTTTACGGTTAATTCCTTACGGTTACTGATATTACTGATAGTGCGAATAAACAGTTACCGTAGTAATTACCATATGAACAAGTACAAACAACAGCAATAGTTGTTTTGGACGCGTTAAAACAGACCTAAATGTCAGGAAACTTGACCTTTTTTTTAGCCTTTTGTCGATAAACGTCGTGTTAAAAGCACTAACAAATCAATTTATGAGTGACACATCCGTTCTAACGACTTTTGCCAGTTGAGTTCGTGGTCTCTTCTCTTCTCTTTGGATTAAATTAAATTACCGACTCGCAATCTACGACGCATATGTGACAAAAACCTCACTTTTTGCTCCGAGACACAAAAGTCAAAGGTCTCGGAGTCAGATTTGCATACTGCACGTTAAAGAACCCTTGACGAAGACAAACTCGCCTTAGCCAGTGAACTTAGGCAGATGTTAAACTAATCATAAAACCTAAACCCCATGTTTCCCTCGCATTCCACCACATTATTCATCGCTTCAACTCAAATTATTCCGTAAATAAAACACAGCACACGCATATGACACGACACCTTGAAGCAGAAATACTCGAATATTATATATAAATAAATAAATAAAAAATATTTTCCCGTATAATTTCCCAGTTTTATGGTTGCGACAACAATTTCGCCTAATACTTTGGCCTAGCTAGATTCGTTGTGTCATTTCTTGGTTCTAGTCATAGTGAAATGCACTAGTTTCGGCCTAATTTAGGCCCATTTCGCTCACAATAAAAATGGGCACTTGCGAGTTTGAGCTGCAATTCGAGTTTATATACCAGCCAGAACTACTATTGCAACTGCGAATGAAATTCAAGCCAATCTACTCTTTCACACACCAGAAAGAAATTAGAAACACATCATTTTTCAAAATCAAAAATCTTTTTTTAAAAGTTAAAAATGACGTTTCCATCTCACGACACAAATAAACCACAAAATCACTGCAACAAAACCTCCATTTCAATCTCCAAATGTCATAACAAGAATCGAAAATTCTCTTTTTTGACAAAGGAAAAAAAATATAAAATCGCTTTACCCATGTGGAAACATTTCCCACAGTAAAAAAAACCAAATTGTCATTTTGTGGATTTGTTTAGGCAAAGATTTTTTCCTTTCTTTTGTGTATGAAGTTCGTTGCCCTATGCATGTTCACTTCTTCTTCAACTCGAGTCGATATTCGTCTCATTTTTTTTCTTTTCTCGACTCGAGTCGACTTAAAAAAAAAATAAGAGGAGGAAGAAAATAATGAAACAACAATGATAAAATCCAAACCGTCCTTTTGTCTAAATCCAAATCGCTTTTCAATTCACACTTGCCAACATACAAAACTAATTTAATTTTTTCTCTCTTTCCTTGACTTATATGGGGAATTAAATCTTCTAAAACGTCGTTTTACATAAAAAGTGCATCTTCAACATCAGAGAAAAGAGAGAGGGGGGAAGAGGAGAAAAAAAAAACGTCACGAGAGAGGAAGAAAAATTAAGATGTCATTCAAAAAAATTGTATGGGAGACAAGTTTTTAATTAGTTTTCTTTGAAATTAACTGAAATTTAAATTTGGCTACAATTGCTCCCATTGCAACAGATGTTATCAAAACATTTACATCAAAAACACTCTCTCTTTCCTTTTTACAAATTCTATTAACCAGAGAATTTTCTCAAAATAAAAATAAAATTAAAGTGGAGAATGAAAAAATTTCCTCCCTTTTTGCTCGCAAATAAAAAGTTTGGAAGGAGAAAAAAAATAGAAAAATATCCCTAAAGATTTATCCACGAAACTAACTCGAAACAATTTCTTTGGGCTCTTAAAAAAAATCGTTAAACGAAACGAGGATGATGGTAAATACAACTTAAAGCGTTCCTTCTTCTGCAAGGCATGCGGGAAAGAACCTTACTACCATCAAACGACCACAGAGGGAGCTCAACTAAATGGCCCTGCCACATGCTGCACACTCGTTTCTAGTAGCGAACCTTATTCCTTCTTCAACGGCCACTAATGTAAAGGTGGCAGTGTAGGAAAGGGAAGAAAAAACGATGACAAACATTGCAAAACTCTATGGTATTTTACAAGTTACTTATTTCACTAGGAAATGCTTTAAAGGTCAACGACTCGGGGTGAAGTGTTAATGTCGCTCTAGTTTTATCCGGTTAAAAGCACTAAATAATGGCAACTTTTGTTGCTTCGTTTGTATACTTTAAGGGATGTAGGATATCGTTTCATGCATTTCCAGTTATTTTAGAAACGGTCGCTAATTAAAATTTTATATTACATACAATGCTATAAATTGTAAATGTCATTTGAACATGAAGTAAACAAGTCGTCGCACACAGCTGCTTTAGTTTAGTTTCGAAGGTGAAAAATTAAAAGTTCGCTGTATATTACTCTTTGCTTCGTGTTGAAATAACGTTTTCGACTGGAATGACGATGAGGAATGAACGCAACAGTGCGAAAACTGCGATTGCAGTTAATTCTGTTTCGTTTGTGGGAGGCGATTCTGAATCCTCTGGAGGCGGCGAGTCCGAATATCCATGTCTAGAGGCTCTAAAACGTGCGCAACCCTGCGAAAATCGTATTTCTCGCAAACGTACATCACTGTCCTGCACGTTCACGGGCAAATATGTAGTAAGTTTGCAATTTTTACAAAGTTGCGCACGTTTGTGAGTCTCGAGACATGGATATTCGGACTTAACACGATGAGAGAATTCCTAATCACCGTACAACATGCAAAACCATGTAATCTGTAATCGGTCCCAAATATTCCTCTAATATAGGATTTTCGGTATAATTATAGTATCGGGGACTTCCGGTTTCCTCTAAAACTCAAGTCATCAATTCAAAGATATGGGTTGATTTGATAATTTAAGTCAGGGAAGTCAATGGAGGAAATAAGATACGACATTCAAGTCCCATTCGGACCACCGAATTAAATCAATTACGAATTGTATTTTCGTGCAAATCGAGTACGCAATAGTACATCATTACGTAAGAAAAAAAATCCCAACGATGCCAAAGAATCTCATTTACCCTATCATAAAGGCTTTACCAAGAGAACGACGCTTTACATCTTTATGAGTAATCGAACACCTTTATTAGCAGACAAGTGAAATCGATGGAAATTTAAATTACATGCATGTATCTACGAGAAAAAGGCTTTTACCATTACCAATTCCATTCTATTTCCCCAATACCAAGAATTGAGAAATAATTTTTTCTATTTTAAAAACAAAAAAGAAAAAGAAAAAACCCATCAAGTCGAATGCGAAACTAAAATATGGCCACCACATTTCCCCCTCGGCTTCCCACCTTTGCCAATAGTTAAAACTCGGATCAATTCCCAACGCAGCCATGTATCAAACCAAATTGCTTCATCTATGTGTGGTAAAGATGTCACCATTAAATCCACAATTAGACACTTCTGGCAAAGATCACGAACAAATGGCAACGGATAATTGGCCTAATAACAGGATTCGGCATTGCCGGACGTTGTAGTGAGTCGATTGCCACATGCTCGCAGAATCAAAACGTCTCCCTTCCCTCCGGCATTGCCCCGCATACAACACACAACACTACACTGCAATGCACTACCTCCCGGCTTTGTGCGTATGTGTGTCTCTCTCTCTCTGTTCCCTTCTCTTCTCTTCTCTATACTCTCTCTCGACTCGCTTTCCAGCCACTGATGGCATCTCCGATACGATCTGAAGAAGCCATAAACCACAGCCATAAAGGTTTGATGCCACTGTTTACGAAGTGGGGGCTCGCAGAAAAGGAAATTGTGAAATTGCGTCATTAAGGGACAGTCCAGGATACTAGCAACGCTGCACGAAGCGCAAGGAAAAGACGTTCAGGAGGATTTTAAAGAAAACGTTTACACTTCTCAAATTTTCACCACCGACGACAAAACTGTGTATTTATTGCGCTCTGAGAATCGTGTGTGGAAAAGGTGACAAAGAATGGATTTTTTTATTTTTTTAACAGGGGCACGACGACGAAAGTGCCATGAATGCCAGTATACATAGATGTACGTGGAAATTATAGAAATTATTTTTGTACTAAAAATTCCACGGTAGGCGTGAATGTTTGTATTTTTTTTTAAATGTCTCTCGCTATCTCGGTTTTGCAGCTTTAAACTTGTAAAGGGGGAAAAAAATATTTCTCGGTTGGTTCAATAAAATTTCTTACATTATTCCAATCATTTTTCACATTATGACATTCCATCTTATTTGTTCCAATCTTTAAAAATATATGAGATAAGTTGGTAGGAGAAAAAAAAAAAGTGAGCGGTGTAATAATCAATCAAGATGCAAAAGTCGAGTCGAGTGACTTCCATTACATCTTTTATAATTATCCTATTATACAATGTCATCTGCTTGATGACTCATCATACAAGTTGAAGACGGTAATAATGATTGTTTTAAATTAGCAATCAAGTCGCAAAGACAGAGGAGGAAAAGATGTAGGAAGAAAGAAATACGAGCGGAGCGATCCAATTGATTTTCAACTTCTCGAGTGGCACTAACCAATCAGACTCTTGCCAACCTCGAACCCTATAAAATTTTCAACTTATTAACGGTAGAGGTCAATAAATGATGGCTTTTTAAACCAGCAGGTAACTCCTCCATTTTTCAATTTAACCAACCGAATCTGGATCCAAAATGTACAAAAAAAGACGTTTGTTGCATCGTACTAAAAAAGGTTGGCTAATTGTTATTTTTTAGAAGTCACTTTGTTAAACAAGGTGTTTAACTATCATCATTTTTCATGTGAACACCGTTTGTAACAATCTTATTGCTGCAACTATGGGCTCATGTCTTTAAACAAAACAAAGAAACATCCCAGCTAAAAAACTTTGTAAAATTTTCGAATTTTTCTGTCAGAATTTTAGTCTTTTTGCAAATATTTAACAAATTTCGACTTTTGTGGCTATTTTTGTGTAAATATTTTAATAATTTCGACTTTCGTGGCTTTATTTGTGCAAATATTTTACAAATTTCAACTTTCGTGGCTATTTTTGTGTTTCCAAAATTTAATCCAGCAGATTTATTTTTACAAATATTTTTAAAAATTTAGATTTGTGACTTATGATGACTTATGGTTTAAAGTGCAAAAACTTTGCAAATATTTTCAGCTTTGTATTATAGAAAGTCAAAGCTCAAGAGTTTGTTGAATATTTTATTTACTTCTCAACCTGTACTTTGATTTCAGTTTGTTAAAGTTACCCAAGATGGCTGACTCCATCTCTTCTGGTGTTTGCATTAAAGTCAATACAGTTCAATAGTGTGTTGTGCCATTACTGATCCAGAAGCCCAACTATTTTTAACAAAGTTACTCAGCACAAATTTATTAATCTATTACTTCATCTAAATTTTCTCAAAACTAAGTCAACCACAAAAAAATAGAAATCAATTTTTCTCCAGGTGTGTCCACCCGAAACATGCAGCATTCATTAATAAACCAAAATCTGGCGTACAGTATATAGATGAACAGAAATTAGAGGATAAGTTGTCGATGTAAGAAAATCAGCTCGTCGAAGAAGCAGCAGGAGGAGGAGGAGTATAAAGATGGTAGTGGTTTCTTGTCTGTGGTTATCCTCTGTGCCACCGTGACGTGAGATATATCTCCGGTTGAAATATCTCCACCTCTCCTAACAGATGAGTAAGTGAGGACTACGTTCACATGCTTGCACTCATAAATTTTTAAACTGCACCACACTGACAATTTGTTGCTTCTCTTAACAAAATGATTTAGTTGAAGAAGAGGCTTTAGCGAGAGAGCGAGAGAGAGACGAGAAGAGCAAAAATCTCTTACTAGCATCGGCCAAGCTCAAAAAGCAACAAACTTTAGTCCTCGTGTCAGCTCATTTATCCTCGACCATATAACGGAAAGAATGGTGCGAAGAAGCTGCTTGCATCAGTTAAAAATCTAATGGTACAAAATGATAGGTTGAGAAATAGGGCGCCATCACAAACACGAGCAACAACAACACCCACAGATAGATTTAGATATCTTGCTACATAATTCTTCCCGATTTCCATCTCGACAGCTATATCTTATTCGAATGTGAATAACAATTTCCCAAAACTCGCAACAAAACAAAAATCTTGCCACTGTTCGAAAATACGCTTATCTGCGAATGTAATCTCTAAAATTATTCTTTTCCTGATTTATGGACGATTAATCTTGTAAGAAAAATGTAAACAAACAACCTAGTGAAATAAAATCACTGTAAAATGATGTAAAGTCAACTTTTATTCTGTTGCGTTTGCGTTTACGTTAGTGTGAACACAAGTGTGAAACTTGGCTTAAGAAAACCAGTGCGCGAACTCTACCATCACTAAAAAAGTTATATCACTCGTTTTATTGCCGTGCAGCAAAACTATATCTTCAATTAGCGATAATTTTTAAAACCCCATTCAAAGCAACATTTCTCCAACTTTTCCATCCCTGAAAACTTAATTAAAATCACTATCACAGCAAGAATTTTTTTTTTATTAAACCAAAAATTAAAAAATAAAAATTCCATATAGTAGTAAACTTTTTGGCAAATTTTCAAAAAGTCTCCTTCGTCATATACTCCAGACATCAAAAATTGCACCTACTACTATCAAAACCAACTTAATGTGCCAGTTTAACCTTCAATTAGGAAGACATTACTCTAGGACCCACCAACCCAACCACCATCTGCCGTGCGCCATGCAAAGTGCGCAAAATCTACATTAAAACTTGTCGCGTGCTTTCAAATATCTTTTCATTCCAGCCCTCGATCTCGATCAAAGTTCATATATTATGTGGAATTACGAAGAAACCCTCAATGCAACCGCTGTCTTTCATTGCCCTTACAACTCGACTTATACTTGTAAAGATGGATCGTTCCACTTTTAAATGACGCTCATTGCATAATTAAATCGTTAACATATTTACATAAATCAAAAATTTTCACTAATCATTGAAACAAACCCGCAACTTACGCCCATAAAGACGCCATCAATTTCAAAATTAAGAACTCCCAATAAATTAAAAATTAGAAAAATTTAAATACTGTACATAAAAACAAAAAAAATCTGTTTTCATGACCTTTTAAACGCGTCGTGCACATGGCAGTGCATCCATCAAACATTGCATTGTCGAGATCTGTCAATTCGATAAGCGAATTAATTATAGGTATAATGTTTCTTTTATCTGATATCTCAATCTGATGCAAAAATTGTTGCCAATTTGACACAAATTGTTACCCATTTAGCGCCATTTGTTGCTCTTTCTCCACATTTTACATATTTGCTATGACAACAGTTCTACCCTTTCTTTGCGCCTTTTTTCTCCCACGCTAAAGAATGAAAAAAAATTCTTTTCAGCTTGACTAGTGACTATCCATACTCCCCATGGAAATATAAGATCCTTGGAGACCAGCCAACGATATAGTGAACCACACACTCTCAGTCTCCCGTACCAAGATCAATGATAGCTGTGCAACCGTGTGCCTACAAAGTCAATATTCCAAACTGTTTGAAAAGCTGAATTTATAAAAATTCCAAATGAAGGATTCAATAGGTCGTATTGCCGCACCAAAACTGCACACAATTATTTTTAATAAAGGGTTGTTACTCGCCGAATATCGACGTTTGTTTAATAATAATGAGTATGTTAATATTGATGTTGTTATTAATATTTCGACTTTTACTGCAGGGTGCTATGATTTTTAAATTTTATCTCTACTGTTTTCACATTCCTCACATTCTGACTGCATATTACAAAATTTAAGTATTTTTTTTCTTTCTATTTCATGTCAGTTTTCGATGGATAAAAATTGAGTGGATTTAAAATGACGGGCTATGAGATTTCGACTGTCAATTTGAGTAAATTTTCTTAAATATTTTAATTGATCATCTCATGACATCGTAATCTGCTTTTACTTTATTTTTATCACTTTTCTTTTCGAAATGTGACGCAAAACTCGTCATTTCCGGAAGCAGGAATTGAAAAATTAAGGATTGTGATCGTGAAACTGTGTCAACAGCGCATGTGTAACTTCTGCAGGTCGCAGCCCGAGTGACTGGTACTTACTGTATAGTTCCAGTACCAACTGTGCATTGAATGAGTGTTTTCTTTTCAATTTCTGTATCCTTTATTTAAAAATCTCAGGTTTTCAACAAGATTTTGAAGAATTTTGTATAGGTTTTATGAAGATTTTGAATGATTTTGTGATGATTTTGAACGATTTTTCTAAGATTTTGAACGATTTTTCGGAGTTTGTGAGGATTCGAAGAATTTTTGAAGATTTTGAACAATTTTCTTTAGACTTTTGAAGATTTTGGACGATTTTATTTAGATTTTTGAAGATTTTGAACGATTTTCTGAAGATGTTTGAAATTTTGCAATTTTGTGAAGATGTTTAGGATTTTTATGCTTGGAGTGGATCCGCCCATGAATGCGACTCATGTGTATTAATTATCATTCATAATTTTTGTGATTAAAGAATTTAACTAAACAGAACACTCCCGAATGTCAAAATCTCCTACATTCAATAACTGCATACCTACCTTTAACCGAGCTTATCTGTCCGTGTGGGATGTGAATACCAAAAGATTTCGATTCGTGATAAATCAACCTGACTGTTTTTCATTATCTGCAATCATCCGAGACTCTCCTAGATGAAGGTACGTAAGATAAGATATTGGAGACTGTAATCAGGTGTCTTAAGGCTGTACTACCACGGATAAATATTGTTTTTACAGATATATTTTTTTCTTTTATAATCAAAATCAAAACAAAAACAAAAACAAAAACAAACAAACCAAAAACAACCTCAGGTATTTGCTCCCAAACTTTAGATTTAAACCAAAAAAAAAATCATTTCCCCTCCCCCACATCCTCATTCCACCAACCCCGTATTTTCCTCGCTTTTTATAATTACACACCGCATTAAAAATGAATAAATATAGGAAATCTGTCTTAATACGCGCACAGTAGGAGGGCATGGCAGGGAGAAAGCAAAAAAATAAAAAAAAATTAATAAATACCTAAATAAAAGGAGGAAAAAAGAAAAAAAAAACATCAATGCATGAGGAAACTGATAACGTTTACTGTCAAGAGCGAGCGAGCCACGTACACACTCGCCGGACTCGATGACAGCACATTCAATTCCAGAAACAATAGCAGGTCACGCAAAAATCCCCCCTCCACCTGACTAGCTCGGGCAATTAGGCCCCATAGCCGCTCTCGTATACACAACACGCATTAGCCTACGACCACTCAGGAATAAAACCACCCACTTAGACTTTATTAAAACCCTTCGGCGACCACAACTTTAATGAGTACAACGTGTTACGGAATCCGAGCTAAAAATCTATATCATATTAATCGCTTAAAGGAGTTGGCCGCATTAAAAATTTTCCACTCCGATATCGTTAAAAGAATGAGGAGAAAGAAAAACCGATAAAATCGATTTTTGCTTAATGAAGAAACGTTTAATTACGTATTAGGGGAAATTATTTTTCACGGGGTAAGATTAATGGAGATGTTAGGAAGGGAAAAAGGGAAAAAAAATCTGGTTTGCGATTTGTTTTGCAGCGGGGTATCAATTTATTGTAGTAAAAATAAAGAGATGAAGACGAGTGTGGGAAATGGACATTTTGTGAAAATAATTTTTTGTTTTCTTTGTTAATTTATCTTTTTCTTACGCTTGTCTAAAGCTAATAAACTTTGCTTTTACTGCATTCGACAGGATTAACTTGCAATTAACTCTCCCTCCCACTCTCTCCTTTTGAAAATTTCCTCCATTATCTCATTTTGTGTTGGTTCAACTTTACACCCAAAACAGAATGAATAAAGCAAGTTCCACGCCCACTTTTAACCCGGCCATTTATTTTGTGCAAAAATTTCTTTCGCACTCTTTTATTACACAACAAAATTAATGGTTTAAAAGTGCACGGATTAACATGCAATGAACTAAATCTGACACGCTTTATCTTGACAAAAAGGCCACGAGCACACATATATACCGTATTACGCTACACCTTAATTCAATTCGCAGCCCCTATACTTAGGAAGCTAGTAAGTAAAGAGAGAGAGAGAGAAAGAAAAAAATGTACCTCGACTTGGGTATCTCGTGTGATTTTCTTTTTGCCAACCACCACCTCGGATCCCATAATCTCCGAAGCCAGACTTGACTTGTATCACATTCTATGAAGCAGCGAAGCTCCTTCTTTTGCCGAAGGGTCTCTCGATTCGTAATCCGATTTCCCAAGTAGGGAACTGATGCTGACGAACGGCAACAAATAACCCCTTTATACGGTTTTAAAGAGGTACGATACAATTCCTAACTAGACGTTCGTGTTCTCGATACAAAGGTCATTTTCTCTGCAGGGATAAATACCATGTATTTTTAATGTCTTCTATGTCAATTTGAGATTCATGCGCTCATAATTATTATACAAGTAAACGTATGGCATGGGTGTTTGCGCAAAAAGTTTTCTGTTATAAAATTAAACAAATTCTTGCACAAATTTTTTCGTCGGTTCATCTTATTTTTATAAGCAGTGTAAAAAAGTTACAGTTTTAATTTAAGAAGCCAGAAAACTAGAGTTGCAGTTGTGTAACTAAGTTTATATCGCAAAACCTCCGTGCGCAAACTCTCTAAAGCCAGAAAACCAAAGTTACACTTTGCGGAAAACCTCCGTGTGCAACTTACTAATGAAGAGTAAATTTGGGAAAATAAATGACCCGGAGCAATAATGTAATGCGTAATATGGAATGCATACAGAAAAGTACGTTTTTTAGCGGTTTGTGTACATAACTGTGTACGCAAAACCACATACACCGTTGTTTAAGGTTTATTTATGAATTTTTCACTGGTAATTTTTAATGCATGAGATTTTCCACTCACGTGATCCCTTATTCTAGATCTTACCCCCCTTCCCCCTTCCCGGTAAGATGACGCTGCACTGCATCGCATTGTTTGGTTTAAAAATCCAATTCTCATTATAAATTTATTATCTAGACATTTCAATTAAATTAAATCTCCAGCAAGGGCTCAATCACATCTAATCTGGATTGAATAACGCAAAGAATCGAATTTATATAACAACAAACATGCATTAAGAAGAAATTTCCACGCAGAGCAGATTCGAACTGTCGATTGCCGCCAGTTTTATATATACAGTAAATGCGCGCATCGAGGAAGTGAGTAGTAGAAGAAGCATAAGAACGATGACGGCAAAGATAATGCCCATCATACTGTAAGGCACAGCACCACCCACAGTCTGTCTGTCAGTCAGTTCCCAGAGAAACCAAGCAGTCATCAATCCCTTCGACTCTCTTTCCTTGATATAAATTGCACTCACATAAACCTCCTGTTAACCCAGCCACTTTAAACTAAAAAACTAAAAATAAAAAAAAACCACTATACTATACTGTACCTGCACTCACTGGAAAAGTTTAAAATTTATACCATGCATTCCATCTTCAAACTACATAAACAACAAAAAAAAGTTAGTGTCCCCTCTCCCTTTAAAAAAAGAAAAAAGCCACGATGTCATTTATTTTTTCTTTAAAATAAAAAATAAAAATGGGAAAACTTATGTATATACGAAAAAGAAAACTGCATCAAGAGCTATAAGAGTTGATGGCAGTGTTTGAGTGATGCGAATAGCATTCAACATTGCACTGTTTTTCTCAGTTTCACTTTTCAATGCTTAACATTCCTCAATGTCCACTTTCTGAATACGTGCAGGGAGGAAGAAAAGAAGGGCAGGGAGGCGAAAGAGGGGGAAAAAAACCTCCCTTGATCTCCTGAAAAACAGTCCCATCAAAAATATGTTGTACACATCAATTTTAGGCCACGTTCTTGACACTCACAATACATTCAGAGGCCATTTCGTTTTATCTTTCTCATTTTTTTTTATTTTTTGTTTTCTAACCCTTAATGTCGTAGTTTGACTTCACACCTGCACGAAATTGGTTCACTCATATAAGTTTTTACTCTCTCCACAATCAAATACGATTTCTATACGAGTGCAAACGTTTTTTTCTTTTAAAGAAAAATAGATGTGGACGTGTGCGAGAAGACAATGCTGTTCTCTTACATTTTTCACCAGTAGAGGTCATCAAATACAGAAATGATCAATGTCAGACCCATTCTCGGCCACCACTAGAGATCAAAGAGGATAATAAAAAGTGGACATCTTTGTGGAGGAAAAGTAGTGAGCGAAGACAAGCCGAAGGGGGTGAGAAATATCTGCTTTTTCTCTATCATCCAAAACTTCAGCACAAACTTCCATATCCTGATTTCAAGGTGAAACTTTTAATCTGAAAGCGATCCAATATTTTGCTGTGGGATCTCTTAAACACGAAATAACGAGGCTTTAATCCCGTTTTACGTAACAGTTTTGCATTCTTGCGAAGAATGGGATTGGATTGCTTTGTTTTACGACTTAATTTTCTAATTCCGATCAGTACCGCCGAGTGCCTCGTTTCAATCAGATGCCGTAATTTGGATGTCATCTGACAAATGGAACCGCCGCTTTAATTGAGCTAACGGATGTACATTGCCGGACGATTTCGAACTGATTTATAAGGCACTTCCGGTCGAATTAGGGGTTTCAAATCGAAGAGGTATCGAGTTGTTGGTAGGTTCTAGGAAACACTAAAATTACAAAATTACAAACTTGATCAGAATGTCAGTAATGCGTGAGTAAACACAGAGGATGGGCCAAAATGGTTGCTGCGATGCACTATTGGCAATCTTTATGTCATACCAGTTAGATTTTGGCAGTGATTTTGATTGCCGAAATACGAATGTTTGTCTGAGAATTTTTCAAATATTGTCACTAGGGGAATATTGATGCTGTACAAACCTACGACGCATTGGGCATCGAGTACAGGATAGGCGAGGGGTTTCCTCATCTCAACAAATCTGTGTAGAAGGCCAGATTTGTGATTTGCAAATTAGCAAATCCAAACAAATCCCAAAAAATCTCAACAAATCTTTGAAAATCTACTTAAAAAAGATGAGAAAGCACTGAAAATCTCAACAAATCCCGACAAATCTTCAAATCGCATACACTGATTTGCAAATCAACAAATCAAACCTTTGGATTTGCAATTTGCAAATCTCGTAGATGATTTTCATAGCTGAGGAATCCTCCGCGCATTGGGCTTCGCTCTCTAAAAAATTTTGTCTCTATTTATATACCTTTTGGCAATATTGCACCTTTAAAGGTACATACTTAAATCTACCTTTAAGGTGTATTAAAACACCTTGTAAGGTGCAATATTGCCGATTGTCCCTGTATTTTTTAGAGTGCGCGTGCGGGATAGGCCATGTGTCACATCCCTTGAGATAATAATCCTAGGTTTCGCTTTCGCTATGAAGTCCTTTTAGGGCATTTCCGCTTTGTTTTAGACTCTGAAACTGCAGCGGAAGTAGATCATGGAGGGTAGGGACTGATTTTAATTACCTATAATAATATATAAGTAAGTAAAGGGATCGGCACTTGCTTTTAAATTTCAAGAGAAAGAATCTAAAATTTCAATAGCCGACAGTAATTCGACCCGAAATGTGTTTCAAAATACTCTAAAGTGACTGGATTCAATTTTTCTCTCTCTCTCTCTCGCAAACCTTTTGTCACACAGCATTTTGTTTATACTGTATCAATTTACTTAAATTTTAATTAATTCCCTCATTCAATTCCAGGTATAAGAAAACATCTTCTAATCAATTTTCCAAGTCAGACTGCAAGACTTAAAGAGGACGAGTCAGTAATAATTTCTTCTAAACTCATTTGAATTGGTAAAATAAGTGGTTTGGAATGAACTGACTTCTTAACATTTAAATGTCTATTGGGATTAATGAATGCCTTACTGCATTTTCTTCTTCCTGCTTAAATGAATTAATTTGCTTCGCTTAAGGATTTTCTTTTCCTCTCTCATATTTTCATTTTTTCTTCTTTCATTTTTTCTGAATTTATTTTGATCCACTATAGTAGAAATGTTACTTAATTTCTTGTTTGAAAAGCATTGCCTAATAAAATTAATTCAGGCTAGGACAATAACCCAAAGTAATTAAAAAAGAGAAAGCAAAAAAATTAAAAAAAAGATGTCAATTTAAAATGTGTGCATACACGTGCAGCAAGCCACGAGTCTGCTCGTTATGAAATTGGTAATTACCTAAAAGAACATTTGAAAATCCGCTTTTCCCTCATCTTTTCTTCATTCATTTATGAAAATTAAATGAAGATAATCGGGTGTTCGCCTTTCATGCAAAACATGCTGTTGCTAGCCTGATAGGCTTATCGCAGTAATTACGTGGCAAGTGAAGGGAATTTCAAACACACACAACCAGCTATTATCAAGGGCATTTTGCTAGCGCCGTTTAAAGGCAAGGTGTCAAAGGGCTCATTGGCACAAGTGCATATTGTCTTCATTTTCCAAAACAAGAGACACTTGGCTACAATGATGATGTGTGCTTTTAAACGCTATTTCAGAATGCGGTTTCCACACTGAGGTTAAAGGTAGGTTGTGGCATTAAGTCTGTGTGGCACCGTTGATTGTTTTTAATGAAAATCAATTACCGCATTTTCGACAAATTTCATTTAATATGCGTAAACACGTTCGGCTCGTTATACCGTGTATTCTACGTGAGTAAGTCCGTGCAAAAACAAGGTTTTAACGGCTTCACTCCGTCGAACACGCTTTGTTTTGTTTGTGTGGCGATCACAAAGGTCGTACGCTATACTGTATATATATACGAAAGAATGCGCGTGGGATGTAAAGAATCAAATTCAACGGTGTGTGTAAGAGGGAGTCGAGATTACGACCTACTTAGTTACTAACTATCCAATTCTTCTTATTAAATCGCGCTACAAACCGAGTTTACTGTACGTCACTAACTTACAATTAAAATCAAAAAAAAAAAATTTTTTTTGAAATCTCTTTCATCCAATTTATACTGGGTTTACCAGGATTTGTTTACAAATTACATTAAAATTTTGCTTTTCCAAACACTCGAGAAAAGGAAAAAAAAATTTTTTTGAATATATACAAAGAAAAAGAATTTATAGCTTAATATCAAATGGTTTTACATTTTATGCGTCGTGGAAAAATGGCGCACTTAAAATGCATATTCGTACACTTCTTTTGCAGATCTGTATAATGGGACAAAACTAAAGTGTTTTCTATTGCTCTTTTTTCTGGGGGTGGCACGAGCATTTATGTTTATGGTCGTAGCAATATTTGGAATAGACGCATATGGTTTGAACGGTGCAAATCTAGTCATTTCCATTCCTTCTTCATATGTTATTCCAGTGGGAGAAATTGTGTACGTTGAGAAAAAGCTTTGCATTTTACTTTGAATTGAATTTAATAACTTTTGTTGCCACGTACAGAAACGGCCACGTTACACACACACACACCCAACTCGCATTTTTATTCCTTTATAATTTTTTTTCCAGCTCACAAACAAACAATAGTTTGCTCGAAAAGAGAAAGTGTAGGCATTAATTGACACGGCATTCACTATTAGACCATAAAAAGAGCCATTAATGTGTAAATGTTAAAGTAATCCATCAAGGTAGTTAATGGTGTAGAACAAATTCGCGCAATCAATACATTTACATGAGAGTAGAAAAGCGTGAAAAAGTTTATCGGGTCGACTCGTGTTTGCAAAGTGATTAATGCATTTGTTTAATGTCAATAAGTCAGTGGTACGTCTCTCGCGTCTGTCTGAATTCTGCTTTGCCGAATTGTTTGACGATGAAGAATGTAAACGACGAGTCGACGAGATGGTGCTGTAATGAATTCGCCATTAAACATGTTTAAAGATGTTTTTAAAAGAGAATTAAAAAGAAAATGGGACGAAAATGAATTGAAAATACACGTCTTTGTTAGTTACTTGTGCTTGCATTTTCAATCGAACGTGACGACGAAGACGATGAAGTAAAAAGGCGCCTCTATCGTCGAATCGAATGGACAATTTTCGACGTACGATTTCGAGCTAAACTGCCATTTGTATCCATCGATGTATTCGGCTGATGGAAGTGGAAAGGGACGAGGTTTTATTGGGGCAAATTGGGACCGAAATGGGGTCGAAAGTTGTTAACTAAAATTGCCAATCGATTTGCGCGTTTACAGCGGTTTCTCGTAAGGTGTGCAACTTTAGAAAGAGAAAGAAGAACGAGAGAGAACGAGTGAGAGATAGGAAAAATTAACAACTAACAGTTAGTTTTGGCTGCACGTCTCACACCTGGGAATGTATTAACGTTTATTATACGTGTTTAACTAATGTCACCAATAATTCTTGCGTTGGCAAGCGTTTCCCCCTCACGTATTCGCCTTGTTTGTTTGCCAGAACGCGAAGCTCCTTTTAATTTGTAGCCGTTCGTTTACCGAATGCTTCGGGAGAACCGGGAGGAAAGGAAAAATTATAATAAAAAGATGCCAAGTTTTGTGCTCGTAAATTAGTTGCAACGCAACTGAGGTTGGCCACACGTGTATTCTTTGAGAAGTAACATGCGGAATGATGAGAAAAGAGAGAAGAAGGGGGATGGCGGGGAGTCGAATCCCTGGGTGGTCTTTGGGTGCAGTAAAAGAATGAAAATTACGCGACCTATTTTCGACATTGCCATTGTGCAAAAGTGCAGCATCCAGCAGAGTTGCCAAGTCAGCAGTGCAGCTCATCCATCCATACACATAATTTTTTTTTTCTATTTTTTTTTCTCCTTTTGCAACGTTTATGGAATTAGGAACTATATAGCACATGATAGAAGAAGGGAAGTGCGAGCAATTGGTAAATGAAATAAATGGCTGCTTTCGCTCGTCGAAAAAGATACTCTCGGTGCCTCTCTCTCGCTGTTTCTCTCTCTGTATTTCTCCCTTAGCTCCGAGAGTTTTACTCTTTTACACTGGATCCTGACAGCTGTCGGTTGCTAACTTAGGTAAAGTGAAGTCGCACCGAGGTAGAATGGTTAAATTTACGGTTTTAAAGCGACGGGGAAGGGAAAAGAAGCTATTAGGGCATTTTTCCAAGATTTTCCTGTTTTGGGGATCGTGATTTTGACTGATTTTTCATGATATAAATAAAAATGGTGTGTACGTAATCGAGTTATGCGTGTGTGATGTGGTTTGTAAATCGGCTGCACTGCGAAACGCAACACGTTTCACTGTGCACTCAAGTTTAGAGCAAATTAACTTCACTTCCGGACGAGTTAAGGGTTTAAAAATTTCAAGGAAGATACTCAAAATACCTACATAACTATACGTGCCCCTTAAAAAAACAGGAATTAGTCAGTAGTTATGACGTAAACACCGCAACAACGGATACGGATGACATGTGACACTGGTTTTAACACCAACATTTTTAACACTACAAGCACAAATTAAGTCATAACTATAACGTTTTTTGACATGCCGCAAACAGGTTATTATTGCCGCTGTTCCGCTATTAGAAAAAGACGGTCGGAATATCCTTTTCGGTGTATAAAACCAAAACCAGTTTCTCGTTATCACTCTCACCTTTTAATATCGATTTTCAATTTAATAAGACAAATTGCGTGTTGAGTTCAGAGACCTTTTATTTTTTTAAAAAAAAATCAAATTTTCCACTAAGTATCACCAGAATAATCGACACAAAACCAAGCCAACCAATTCCATCCTCGGTCAAGGCCGACATATCACTTCCGTATGTCCATTGCCCAGTCTCGAGCCCCACCCCACAATCCGGTCGTCCCAAAACAGTGAAGACATTGACATTGATTAATTGGACTGTAAGATTCTTTGAACTGTGTATATTTTGCGTTTTTGTATCTTGATATTGATAAATTTTGTTCTTGATAAGTCGCGTGGGGCCAGAATATCCGCTGGCGACCTTATAAGCCTCATGTCTCTCTGTCTGTTTGTCCCCACAACCCGGATAAATCTCGAACGAAGATATTTACCGTCGGTAAGGAATTTTTCCTCAACCACTCGAACAAAGGTCGAGGAAATTCCTACAAGTATAGAACACAGAAAGTTTATGAATACGCCGCTCTATTTTTCACTCTAAATTTCAGCTTTAACGGCAACCACGAAAAGCGGCATGCAAGGAAAACAAACCGCAAATTACGACCTAATTATAATCGATACACCACAAAAAATAAAAAAAATCGAATGGTTGACGAGCGGTGATGCCCAATGGTTAGCTTTAAGCAAACCGAAAACGTTTCGTAAAAGTTTTTTTTTTTTTAAGTAATCCACGTTCCTTAGGTATTTTTCGTCGACTTGATGAGCCACTTTTGTCCTAATCAGCTTTATTGCGGAGCTCTTTTCCTTTATAAATCAGCATCGCGAAACCCTCGAGCTTTTTATCTATCTGTCGCTAGCTCTCTTTGTGAATCTCGACCGAATAGAAATGCCGAGTGAAAAGGCATTCCATCTGCTAATGAAAGCCGTGCAGCCTCCATTCAACCTTTGTGTACACAAGCAAATGACACGACCTTGTCCTGTTATTGCGTAGGAAATAATAAAAACAAAAAATATCTCGTTGTTTATACCGACAAATGATCTCGTATGAAACCATAACTAACAACACTCGTACTAACGACCCGCCCGACATTTACTCGCGCATTAGAGAAAAGCCTCGTTTTGACGAAAAATCACATCCCACTCACTCGACGCTCGTTTTTTATTTTTTGAATGTGGCAAAAACATAACGGAAGTGACGTAACAATGCAGCAATAACAAAGCGGGGGTTAGACGATTTTGCACTACTACAATTACTGTAGTAGCGTTGCATTCAACCAATCCTGTTGATTGTTGACTTGCGGCATCAGGCGAGATCCTGTGATTCCATTGGTCCAACCCAATACAACGCATCAAAAAAGCATTCATGCAAGAATTCTTGTGTGAATGACATTGCGAACAAAGCTTAATTCATAATGCTATGGCTCCACTATGACAAATGTTCTAGAAAACAATGTTCCTAAAATTGTGCGATTCCATTTTTAAATTTTTCGGAAGAATTAATTTTCCTTTAAAAGTTCTAAAACTTTATTTGTTAGGTTAATCTTCTAAAATATTCAGCTTAATGACGTCATAAACTAGAACATTCTCAGTTTAACAGCAAAAACAAAATGGTGGACATTAGTAGTGAAGCTCCAAATAAAACGCCTTTGTTTAATCCAAAACAACAGACCAATAAAAATCGCCAAAAACTGCATCGCAAACATGTTAGCAACCTTGTCTTTTCCAGAAAATTCTACGTATAGTGGAGCCACCTGTATTTTCCTTTTAAAGTTCTGGATAACTATTTTTCCAGGAACATTTATTTTCTAAAAATCTTCCAGAACGTTTGTCATAGTGGAGCCGTAGCATATAGATACATCATGTTTACTCGTATACTTACCGCTTCGAGACCTCCCACGACCTCCATTTGCAAATGCGCAAATCGGTGCGCACCAACAAAATCATGGTAAAACGGAGAAATTTCTGGTTTTAACTAAATGTAAAAAACCTCGAAAATTTTGTTAAACCTAAACTGAAATCTCTGCTAAAACTGGAGTTTTTGAACACACCTATATATTTCACACGAACAAAGTTACAACAAACCCATGCCCAGCACATGGCAATTTTTATTTTCACAAAACATAAACCTGAAATAGTCAACTAAGCAGTGCACAAACAATCAATAAATCCTTTCCTTTTCTTTTCTCCTTCCCCCCCATCTCCGTTTCACCCTTACACCTCGCACATCATCCCAATTCCAACCTGGCACCTATCACTTCAAAATACTGCCATAAACCTCTGAGAGAAAAAAGTGAAGACGAAGAAGAAGAAAGAAAAAAAAATTTAGGACTAGACGGTAATTCTCGCTAATGCCTAATCTTCGCACCGATTGCACACTCGTCTCCCAATAGCAAGCTTGTAGCAAAAGCCGTAAAAACCATCAGCCTTCGCCTCTATAGAATAAAATTCCCTCACACAACTGCTGTTATCAACCGTTCGAAATCGCGTGTATTCTTTGAATTTGCCTTTTTGATGCGCTGCACGCTCTCCACGTGCTACAAAGGGGCTTCTCGTTTCGCTCAAATTAGTCTCATCTTACGCACCATCCTGCCAGCCCTCTTGCTCTCTTCTCTTTCTTCAAGAAGTCTGGTAATTGTACGAGCGGCCAGGATTTCTCTCTTCACCTGCCGTTCAATTTCCGGATATCGCCAAGTTGGCAAGTGAGGCTTAGGACCTCTATATACGTCGGTAGTATCATCGCCACTTGTAGACGATGGTTTTGATTTTTTTTCCTTTCTTTACTTATTTTTTTTTTTTTACTTGAACGATTTTATTATTAGCGCTTCACCTTTGACATGGTTCTATAAGCTGTCCAAAGTGAGTGTCATCATTCTCAGGCTTAACCAACACATTTTTTTTCGGGTTCGATTCGAGTTTTTGATTGTATTGACTCGATTTTAATCTCGAGTTACACCAAACGATCAAAAGTTTTTTTTTCTCCTTCCTCTCTATGAAATTTTGTCTTCGGATTTCAACATGGTTGACATGCGATTGAAGCGAGGGTTGTTTGAGAGAATTTGAAACCACTTGTCTACAATAGAGTGATGCTAACAACCGTTCAGTCAGCACATGCGCATGAACAAGGCCTCGATTCCCAATGAATCGTTAGACAATCGGCTATTTTGAATTTTCAGATGGTCAAAAAGATTGTCGCCAGTGGCAATGACCAAAATAGACTCACCCAGACCCTCTGTTGTAAAAAATAAGACTGTATTTTGGTCAATGCTGCTTATGACAATTTTTTTAACTACGATTATACATAATCTGGAGTGATGTTTGTCATATCTGCACTCTGGTAATGATGCTTATCTTACAATACAATTAGGCTACAATTACATTTCGTAACGTCGAGGGAGGCAGTGCCCCCGTGCACCAACAAGAAGGCGTTTCTACTCCTTTCCATACACTGTGTTAAAGTTAAGATATGATCCAAGTTTTGGTTCTACCCGAAACACAAAGGACATTAATAGTTAATGGTTGTTAAAATACTGAAGTTCGTCTAATGTTTAAGTTGGAGGATCCCCTTAGAAGTAATATAAAAAAAATATATCTGTGATTGCCACAAAACTTGATATTTCCAACTTGTCAATACAATTACAACAATTTCAAAAAATCCGGAAGTAATGACGATCAGATGGCATTTTATAAGTTTTGTTGCAATCAGTAAGACATATTATACATTCCAGAATGCCTTGATGCCTGCTAATGGTCTTACTATTCATATTTGTTTAGAGAATGAATAAATAAATAATTAATTAACTAATTATTCGATTATGAGATATGAGTTGACTAGACAGAAAAAGGACTTAATGTACTGTAAATAAAACAATATTTACTGAAACAACTTTTCACTTCTTTGCGGTTCCTTTGCCGAAAAGTCACAGTAATAAATTTTGACATCGGTCAAAAACTTTATTCCAACCAAGATACAGACATAAGAGACAAAAATTTAAAATTCAGTCACAGTCTTACAAAATTCAGTATGTTCCCACTCTGCGATGCAGTCGGCGGTTACTGGTTAGGTCTTCTTGCCATTTCTAATTTAAAGTAAACGCAGACAAACAAATATCGAGACCAAAATTCCAAGTCAAAACGTCTAGTCAGAGCAAACTATACATTATTCATGGTCGAATGTAATCCGATGATTTATTGACCGACTTGAATAAATAACATCGTTATTACTAGTATTTTTAGAGAAAACAATCACGATAACATCATACAGCCAAAAGTTTCAAATCGAAATAAAATATTAAAAAAACATCATACGGACAATAAAATAAAATAAACACAAAATATGGAACTCCATTTCCATCACAACGACGACAAGGACGCTAAAAATCAAAGAAGAAAAAAAAAGAATGAAAAATTTTTCACTTTTCTTTACACATTAGTTCTGATTAGGAAACATTAGCTTGACAGAAACCGCCATTCCTTCTGCCTTCGGCGAGAATCCATTACTCAACTGCGCACCGTATCAACAAGTAATTGTGTGACGAAAATAATGAATTTTTACTATTAAACCCAGAAAATGTAGAAAAATGACACAAAACAAACACATTCATCATTGTTTAATATTTTAACAACGGAAAAACCACTCAAAAAACCGATTGTCAAACGATTGTTTCCTTTTCTCCATTCTCTAATTTCCCTCACTACAATATGACATGAGTGAAGTAGAGTAAAATGCATTTTCATACAGTATTATTCCTTGTAGAACGATTGCAGTGGATTTAAACCTTTCGTACTTTCGTGTCTAGATTAGTCGAGGGAAAGCGAAAAGGAAAGAAAAAATATGAGATATGATATCTAGCAAAGCAGCTCTCTTCTCTTATCTAGAATGGAAACTCCTTTTCCTTATCCGGAAAGCTTATGCATGCAGAAACACAAATCGCTCTCCACTTTTAACAAGTTTGCTTCGTTATTCTGACACCAACGCATACATTTTGCAAGAAGGGGGAGAGTGTGGGGATGTCGGGAGTTTGGTTTTGGTTTTGGGTTTGTTGCACTGCACGACACGTTAACTCATTCCACTTTTCGTACGGTTGTGAATAAAAATAAGAAATAAAAAGCTTCCTTTCTTTTATTTTCATATATATATTTTGCTTTTATCTCTGCCAACTATTCTCGAGGCCAGGGAAAGAGGTCTCTGGTGTATTGTGAACGTTCAGTCGGTAGCACTTAAGACTTATGGATTCATCGCTGGACTCCGGCATGCTTAAGCCCACCACTCATGAATAACAATTTGTCCCGAAGCTGTGCAGCGTTAAGGAAGATTCCGTTAACAAGAGCGGCCAAATCTCCTGCCGGCTCAATTTGTTTGTAATACCGGCTACAATTTCCATAGGTGTTTGTGTAGCAGAGTGCTTGTCGAGATGTAGTAGATCAAAAGACTGCTTAACAACTCCTGCCGGTATGACGGCGCTCGTTTGGTGTTGCGAATAAATAAACTCGAGGCGAAGGATTTAGAGATGTACGGGGTGATGATTCCGTCCGCTAATAACTATACTGCCTGCTTCGTTTTATGACTTTAATCGGTCAGAGTGGATTGATTTTTAACGTATACGCAAGTTTTGCTGAAAAAAATGTGACCCAAATAAGAGTTTCTAATTTAATTCGGACATAGAATCCTTTTAAGATGAATAAAATGGTATGGAATCTCTAATAATGCCAAACTTGATTTGTGGAAGGTCGTGGAAGGCCAAAATAACCTCTGGGAGTCTATGGTAACATGATATCACCTAATATAGGTTTAATTTTGATATTACGAATTTTTTAAATTTTTTCGTTAGATTCGTTCTACAAAGTTGAAATGTAAAAAAAAACTTCCGGATGTAATGAACTCTCGATGCAAGGTAAACATTTCGTAATATCGAAGTTCGACCTGTAGTACTTGAGTTGTATAATTAAAAAAGAGGCAAATGTACTCCAAAGTTGAAAGTTAAAGCAAATGCTAATTTTTTAATAGAGCAAACGTCAGTTCTTAAAATTTTAATTCATTTATTTCAGAGCAATTACTTGTACTTTCTTTCCTCTTAAACCAAATACCTTTTATTTACTAAAGGTAAAGACATGATGTAACATATAAATGTTAAATTTTTATGCATACAACCATTAAATACGTATAGTTTAAAGCAAAGTTCTGTATTTTAGACAGGGTGGCCAGTACCGTACCTCTAAAACCGGATATTTTACTACTTAAAATTGTAAAATGTTGCCTTATTCACATTAATATTGCTTTTATATTGACTCTTTACCCCTTTAAACAGGAAATTAGTCGTCTTGCCTTATAAATTTAGAAGAGAATACCTTTTATTGGTTTAATTGCAGTATAAGGGACTTCCGATTTTGTCGAAGACTTTAATCGTCAAATTTACAAGTCAATAAGTTTTGATTTTAATGACCAAAAACTTATAAATTTGTTGATTTGTAAGTATTTTACAAAACCGGAAGTCACGCCTTTTAACTTATTTTATACAATACCCCATCTTTAAATTTTATTTACTGTAAACCCTATAAAGTGTCCCTACAGTTTCCACTCATGCATTGTGTCAGATTTTCAAAAATCTTGAAACCTCTTTGAAAAGATCAGTTTTTATTCCACAACCATTTGGTGTTTTTAAAAGAAATCCGAGTACAAATAAGAGAAATGGCGATTTGGCAATCGGAAAAGGCGAGTATTTGAAAGCAGTGATCACATATCAAGTGTATAGGAAGAGCGGGTCGTCTCTTTTGGCTCGAGTGGCTGAGTGGTTAGAGCACTTGTGTGTCGGTAGCCTTTAGTGAGGTCCAGGTTCAAAGCGAAGTTCAAAGATGGTGGGGGTTTTTTCCGGAAAGGAAATATCTAAAAATGTAGCTTTTCCTTCAAAACCCGAATAAAACAGTTGTGAGCTTCTTTTTTTACTACCAGCTTTGCACTCAGCATGTTAAAGACGTGTTTAAGAGAGCAAAGTTCTCCACCAACAACATAACCAAAGAGACGAAGAGAGACTTTTAAACGCATCAGCACTCTTGTTATTTATTTATTTTTAGCGAAATTTATATTAAGCCCCAACTTCCCTGACAATAGGTCGTAACACTTAACACCGTTTTATATTTTTTATTAACATAGTTTTGTAATAAGGAACCATTTACTTCCATTCCAAATTCGGTCCTAACTAAATTTCCTGCTCGCATGCAAAGGACATAACACCACACATAACACATCCGGAATATGCTTACGGCTCCCTCTGGATTTTTCTATGGAATTTCTCTCTTCTCTTCTTTAGGGTTGCAAACGGAGAGAGAGAGAGAGAGAGATGGAATGGGGAAAGAAGAGAAGAGAAAATGTGGGTGGGTGGGTTGGTGGTGGTGGTGGGTAGTGGTATAGAGGAGAAGGGACGAGCAGACTTGAGAGAAAATGGTAAAAACTAGAAGCATGAGCGAGGGAGGGAGAAAGAAAGAGAGAAAACTGCAAAAGCAGACCACATTCTCATGCATTCCAAAATTATGCCTAGCACTTCAAATCGATTGGGTGGCATGGATGTTAAGGATACATTTCGTTTTGTGCTTGGCTCGTTTCAAAATCGATCAAAAAGACTAAAGAAAATGTAACTCTCCAACCATGCTAATTGATGCAAAACGAGTTAAAATGTTGCTAAATTACTGGTTTACTTGTTGCGAGTTAAGTTTTTCGTATAGGTAAGAAAATGTGTTTTGTGTGCAATGCTCCGGAGATAATAAAAAGGTTAAGTAGGGGTGGTTGTTTATGTAAATCGTTTGGTAAACATGTTCAAAACGTTTCTTCCCGGTTGTGTAAACAAACATTAAAATTATCCAAATTCGTGTGTGGATTTACATGAAATCACGTACGAATTTTCAGTTAGTTATTATAAAAACTAAGCAACAAATTACATTCATATCAAAAAAAATCTCTCAAAACTCCTTTTTTGTATAAATTTGCGTAAACTCTTGCAGGGATCGCTGGCGTTTGTAAATAGTCGGTAAAAATTTAAATCACGATCTCTGATGACATTGTATTCGGACACAGTATAGTAAACAGTGCCAAAAATTACAAAAAAAGCGTTTAACTGATTGCTACATCTGATTTTGTGCCAAATATCAGTTTTCAGTATAAACAAACGTGTTTTTTGCTATAACGTTCCTATTACCAGTAGAAACAGAGGAAACCTGACCCAAACTTACCTCTCGAGAATTTTCTCAACTCCAAAAAATTTCGAAAACTTTTCATCTATTTCAACCGGTCATTGACTCGATTCGTGAAATTCTCGACCCGAATTCCTCTAGTAAATCTATAATTTTCGAAAATTATCTCTTCACTCGTGAAATTACACGTAAAAAAATCACTGACACGTAAACACCATACCACCCGTGTCGTGAAATCAAACTACAACACAAGCCCCAACGCAAGTCAAGGGCGGATCCAGAAATTTTTACAAGGGGTGACGATTTTGGAAAATTTTCCGAAAAAAATTGTTAAAATTGTAAATGGTTTTTATTAAGATTTTGAATGATTTTGAGATGATTTTGGCGATTTTTTGAAGATTTGAAAATTTTTTGAAGATTTTAAACGCATTTGCAAGGATTAAAAGAATTTTGGAACGATTTTCTGAAGATATTTTAAGATTTTGAAGAATTTTCTGAAGAGTTTTGAACGATTTTTTGAAAAAGTTTGCTATTTTGTGAAGATTTTTGGGATTTCTAAGACTAAAGGGGGCGATCGCCCCCATCGCCCCCACCCTGGATCCACCCTTGACGCAAGTCACTCTTTAAATCATTTTCATTTTCAACTTTACCACTCTTACCAAACCATACCACATCACATTACATTTCTCCCTCCCTTTCCAAATCGAGACTTTCTCCAACCTTCCTGCCCGAGCCCGACACTTAAAATTGATCGCTCGGAAACCCCACACGCATGACAATTAACTGCGAGTTTCATCTTGCAAACAAAACAATAAAATCTTTGTCATACTATCTTTGTTTACCCCCAAAAAAAAGCAATCTGTGTACTCTCGACTTCTTCTACAATAGCATTATTACTCTCAACTATCACTAAACTGCAAATGATCATCATCCTTTATTAATAAGTGGTCTTATTGTAAATATAAAACAGGAAATAATTACACGGTAGGGTATGAAGAGAAAAAAACAAGAGATCCTTGTCCTCCTGCGTCGAAGGAACGAATTTTATTAAAGATGGTGGTATATAGTGGTTGGTGCTCAAAGAAGCGAGGTCATGGCAGATGTGGCCTCCGGTTGCAAGTCGCTTATCTACGTCTTAATTACGTCTCTTGATTATGCTTTTGGCATTAGGATGGCCTCTCTGCTCACTTAAATTGTGGATGCACACAAATGAGTGTTTTACATGTAACTACCACTTTACATCAACTTTTAACAAACTTTATTCTTTTTCTATTTCCATAGTATATAGTAAGTTTTAATGAATTCATCCACAATCGTTAAAATGCAATGGGCCAAACGAATATTTCCCTTTATTGTAGAATAATTGGTCTTAAAATATCGTATTTAAAACATCATTTTAGGGGTGGCAATCCCGGGATTTTAGAAACTGTGTTTTAGACATGTTTTTGACTCGTTTTTGCCGGGATTTAACAAATTTACAGTAATTTGGACCCGATTGTGACGATTTAATGACATTTTAGACCCGATTGTAACGATTTAACGGCATTTTAGACCCGATTGCAACGGAAAAACGTCATTTTAAACCCGATTTTAATACAAATAAACGGATTTTTTGTTTTTAAATTAAAATTTGAAGGAAATTTCAAATTATTTCTGTGGAATTTCCACGTATGTTTGCTAGTACAGGTCGAACCTGGTTTTAGCGAACTCGCTATAACGAACTATTTATTTGGACCGTACTGCACTAAAACAAAGCATAAAACATCTCAGTATAACGAATTCCGCGATATAACGTACATATTTTCTGGTCCCTTCGAGTTCGTTATAACAAGGTTCAACCTATATTTGTCATGTTAATCAAAAAATAAAAAATTAACATTTTATTTTAAAAATTATTTTTTCAACCATTTTTGTAATGTTAAAAATCCGTGATTATGACGTTTAAAATCCCGAATCCCGGGATTACCAGCCATCCGTAATCATTTTGATGTTTTTAAAATTTTTTGTTGTTGTTGTTGTTTTAATACGAGATTAATAGGAGATTCTAGTGTAGTGGAAGATCGTGTTCGAATCGTAGTGATGAGTGATAATCAACAGTTATTTCCCTGGAGAAAAATATGAAAAATAATGCATCTGTTCTTGACACACACTTCAAACGAGCTTCATGCAGTAGTTCAAACTAAACATGAAAAATCCAACCTATGCCACTAGCAGCTGACTTTTTTTTATTCACAACACCATATGAAAAAATAAAGAAAAAGGAAGGAGAAAAAAAAAAAAAAAAAAAAAGGAAAAGACGTTTGCAAACTTTTCCATACACAACACATTTGCACCAATTTCTCAAAATTAAATTTGCATCTCGGTGAAAAAGCCATTTCCAAAACAAACCCTTAAGTGCAAATAATGCATCATGCTCATATGCATGGTTCTGATTTTCAAAATGAAAAAATTTTAAAAAATCTCTGCAAAAAAAAATCCTTTTTAACCCTTCAAACACCCAGTGGGAAAAAAATCCATGCAATTACAAGTTGATTAAACCATTATGCCGTGTTTACTCACGTCGACAGCAGAAAAAAAAACCAAATAGGTAAAAAAAAAATAGAAAAATTTTTTTTCCTGCACTCACAGAATCATATTCAACATCCCTTGACAACCGTCGTGTTTTTTTTCTTTTCCCCCAACCTCACAATGGCCATTAACACTCAATTGAACGTCGTACACATCCGCTTCAAAGCTAAAACCATGCACCAGTACAATAACACACAAAGCACACAACACACAACTTTATGACTTGCCTAATTGACAATTATCAATAGAGCAGTGGATTTAGTTAGAAGCCTTGTAAAATATTATTTACGACCGCACTAATATGCAATATCTCGCCTCGACCAGCTTTGCACTCAAGTACACACACATTTCTCATCCACCATGCTTCACTAATTATTCAAACTACATAAACTCCGTCGATTTTTCCTCATCTCGTCAACGTTTCGAACACACCTAAACTCAAAATCAATTACCGTTTGACGTAAAACCACTATAACCACTTCCTCATCATCGGCTAAACGCATTAAGCCATCCTAATATATTTGCCATCTCGCGGCCGATACCGTAATTACTCATCGCTGCAAATAAAAATGTAATAATAATAATAACTGTCTTTTTTCCATTTTTTTATACATTAAATCCGTGTGAATAGAAAAGTCTTATCTAAGCAAGTAAGTAGAGAGTCGAGGCGAAATTAGATTTCAAGCCATGCACCAGCATAATAGGCAAGTACATGTAGACTAATAAATCTCGCAGGCATGGATGGATTTTGTTCATAACTGCTTTTGAATTAGCTTACTGCTTCCTCATTTTATTGCACATCTGCACTCACTGCATTTACAATGTGATTGGATTCGAGGAGTAGGTATAATGTACCCTCGTATAATATGGCAAAGTTTAATCTTTTATGTTTTTTTTTTATTCTTTAAGTCTGGTTTGGCCATAAATTAGGTGATTTGGGGGAAATGTGCGGTTAAAGAGAGGTCAAATGTTAGGTGTTGGTTTCGAACGAATCCCCCAAACGCGCGCAATTGATTGTGCTTTGCTGCATGGCACAGAGAAATGCAGGGATGCATGGCATTTCTCATTATTATATTGCGCCTCGACGATGACCAGGTGTTATTGCGGACGCTCACATCAACATCGCATGAAATGTCGTGATTTTACGCACTTTTACAAAGTAGGTTCGTTGTTGTTGTTGTTGTGGGCGTCGCGTTTTATAAAATGTTAATCATGGAAAAATAGATTGGAAAATTTTGCATCATCGTTCCCAAATTTTTTGATTACATTGGTTTAGCTTAAATTCCAGAAATCTCCAAATAATGCAAAATGGACACTCACGCAGAAGATTGCGTTAATATTAGTGACGTTTTTGCGTGTTGAGTGCAATCTTAGCAGCCGAACTGAGAAACTTTGAGATAAGCAATTTAAATCCATTGTTTCTTTAAAAATAAATGTAACATTACGTAATAAACCAACACTATTTCTCGAACAAACTATGGATTTAAATTGTTTACCTTGTAGTTTTACAGCCCAGCCGCTAGGATTGCGCTTAGGGACTCGGAAACGTCACTAAAAATGACAAAATCCGCGTGAGTGTCCATACTGATATATTCTGCGACATCTCTCTTCAGGTGTCTGATCCAGAAATTTCTTAGCAGTTGATCGATTATTTACATAAACTCCAGTAGCTGCAACTTCTTCCCTATAATTTCGCCACCGACAGTTTTCTCGCGCAATTTCAATCTCCTCTCACCAACTCTTGTTCTCTTTAAAGCAATAATTCTTCTCCAGGTAAGTCTTAGAAGTTAGAACAAACGTGCACACGGCGATGCGGTCAACCACTTTCCAACGTGGGTGATCTTGGCCTTCCTAATGAGTCTGGGACCCTCTACAGTAGGCGTTTGACCACAATTCCTCTTTAACTAATTAGGCATGGCAGCTGAGTGTATGCGCCCCGCCTCAGTGTTGACAAATGACTTCCATCTCATAAGAGAGAGCGCGAGAGAGAGAGAGAGAGAGAGAGAGAGAGAGAGAGAGAGAGCTGTCGTTTCAAGGTTTCGCTGGGAAGAAAATAACACACACTAATATGCATACCAAGCTCAAAACGCTCGAAATGTGCACCAAATAACAATTGTTCCAAAGGAACCGAGCGAAAATATATCTGCTATTTCTTTTCCTGCATTGCACCAAAGGCTCTAAACTAGTAAATAATTCCAAAATAAAACTATCTATCATTCATTGCACCAAGTTTTCATGTAGAAAATCAAAGTTTTAAACCAAAAAAAAAATTTAAAGTCCGAATATAATCACGGGAGTGCTCGCGAGTCGATTTTTCTTGCGAGTTATAAAATAAAATATAAAACATTTGTAACTACAAGGTCAAAATGTACTACAAATATATTACTTTAACAAACCTCGACCGCGCACAAACAAAATGACAAGAGGCAAGACAGACAGAAAAATTTTTTTTAAGTCTCTAGACCCGAGTCTCTAAATTGTAAGTACAAGAAAAAAATGATGTAATGATGTTTGTACAAAGACAGAAAGTATTTTTTTAAAACTTTGTATTTTCCTTCAGCTTTAGACAAAACCGTCTTTTAAACTGGTAAAACCTCGAGTTAAAGCGCAGTTTTCGGTCCAAAAGGACACCGGGTGAAGGAAATTCATGGAAAAATGGGGACAAATGCAATTAAGTACTTTCGACACTCGGAGATTAAAATGCGAAACTTAATTTTATCGCAAAGATCAAAGTTTATGCAAAAATATTGTAACACAAGGTGATAAAATTTTAAACATCACTAGTTATTAATCATTCACTAGCATTTGAAGGCTTCATGAAAAATTCTTACCATTAAAGTGCACTTTAACTGATTGAGGTAGACGTAAAATAACTGGTGAAGAAATGGAAAAAAATATTCCCAAACATCCTCTTAATGCATAACATTTTATTTTTACTTAAGAGAAAGGAAGAAAGAAAAATTAAAGGAAAGGGGGAAAACCGAATTCAATACTCGACGAGCTCTCGAGTCTCAATCTACGACCTCGACCTTAAAAAATGCAATAAAGGCTTGTCGCAGAGAGAGAGAGAGAGAAAGATGTGAAATATTTCATTTATACGTAAAAGTATTCAATTTTGAATTATTTATGACCGGTTTTTGTTTATTGCGTTAAAGTTCGTTTTATAATATTACTTATTTTTTCATATGATCAATTCTTTAGCATGCAAATTTTGCATTAAAAAATGTAATTATTCAAAATCCAGTAAAAATAAAGTATATCATACATCTTTTGTGTGTAAACGGTAGTAGGTAGGAGCATTAGAAAATGAATTAAACAGGTTTAACAGTTGAAACCAAAACAGAGTTAGACGGGTCACACGACCAAAGAAATGAATAAAATTGCTTGTTTCGATGCCCGATGTGGAAAAAAAGATAAAATAGGACCGTGAATACCGAAAAAAGCACACATCTACCTTACACAAACACGTAATGACATTAATAGCTAAAAAAAACTTTATAAAATTTTTGCATTTTTTCTGTCAGAATTTCAGTCATTTTGGGGATACCTATACTGTATTTTACAAATTTCAACTTTTGTGGCTATTTTTGTGCAAAACCTTTGCAAAATTTAATCCCGCAGATTTATTTTAACAAAAAGTTTGCAAAATTTAGATTTGTGATATTGTCTTGCAAAAATTTTGAAAAAAAAATGGCTAAATTCTTGCAAACGTTTTTTATAGCTGGAAATAACGTGGGAATTCTAAAATACCCTTAAAATTGTGGGTGACTTTGATCAAAGCGAAGACACCACCATGTTTCGGCAACAGTTTAAACACAAATCATGTTAAACAGATTTTTAAACCTTCTCCAACCAAAGCGTAATTCTAAAACCATATAAATTCAACTTTTTGTTTAATTCATTTACAAATGCACCTACAGCATCAATAACGCTTACAAGACAATTTCAGTGATAATAAGATGTACAAGATAATACCGTATTTGAAAGCCATAAAAATAAACCACATTATCATGACAAGTGTCAAGCTATTGCACACAATTTCTATGTAGGAGTCTTTTCAATTCCTTTACCCTCCATCTAAGAGCCCCATTCTCTCCTCATGGCTCCCATTCTCTGTGGAATTGAGTGAAGAGACATCTAAGAAAAGAGGAGGAGGAAAATATCAAATGCTCATTTTTTTTTTCTTTTCCTGCTGAATTGTTGGCCCCGGGAATGTGACGCCTGGCAGGCAACCTTTCCTGTCAGCCATGATAAGCTTCAATGTCCCTTGTAACGTATTGTCTGCATTGTACTTGCAAGCAATACAATGGCCTGGCATCCATCACTTTTAAAGCAGAGATGCGAGCAAATATGAACAAAAAATAAAAGTCTATTTTAAGTCGTCCGATACATGCATTAAGCTTCCCAAATTCATTCCCAGGCGGAGTCAACTATTACTACGTTTACATGGCACACTTTATCTAGATAAAGTGGATCTGGATGAAGATTATGCAGATCTTTATGTCATGTAA
>JAQFZO010000055.1:0-47903 GCA_034695885.1 Geophilus flavus
TTGAACCCTAAAATAACCCACAAACCCCCAGAACTAGAAACAAGCATTCTCTTAAAAGAATCAACCGACGATGCAGACAAATTACACGCAATTGACGATTTGGCCGAAGCAATGGAAAAGAAGAAAATCGACGAAATGAGCAACATAAGCCGACACCAAATCCCGATCTTTGCGATGCACGACACAGTGCGACCGTTCCGCAAGACGTCTTTCGATGGCTCCATGTTGAGAGTTCCCGAAAATTTTCCCCGTCGATTATCCGTAGACACAGCCCTTCTTCCCCAACCGGGAAAGTCACCATTTGGAATTCCCTTCCATCCCCATCCTTTATCCAAATCCCCAAACCATCCTCGAAACTCTTCGCAACAAATGTTTGTCTCGAAGAGGTTAAAATCGAAACCACCGCCACTCCAAATTCCTAAATTAATCCAAGCCGAAGGCCATATGACTATGACAAACCGCTCGGATAAGCCGAATACCCAAGGTGGTGTAAATCCACCGATCATCACTATCAGTAACATTAGTTCCTGTGACTCCGACGCTGATAGCCCAAATAGACTCACCGCAGGTGCACAGTATTTGAGTCCTTATGTTTTCATGGGAGCCACAGACGATTACATGTGTACATCTTTATCCAATTTAAGTTCTTCTGGTTACTCCTCGATGAACAGCCCCATAGCTTCCCGGTGTAATTCAAACAACCCTTTATTCCCGCCATCAGAAAGTGAACTGGAACTGCCTTTCTCGCCTCGACAGAGTGGGTTCAAGTCGTACACGAAAGCTGGATTTCTCTGTCCGCCTGTGGCGGCATTCCATCAGCCGCGAAACCAGAATTTCTTGATGGATCGCACGCCGTCGACTTCCAGTAGAGAGGTGTCGCCACCATCGGGAAAGAGTTCCCCGTCTCCGTCGAGGAAGAGGTCGAGTAGCGAGACGACGGATGATCTTGTTGACGAGTTGGCAGAAGATGAAGGGATCGGTCTGGATCAAAACGCGGATAAATTAGTGAGCGACGTTTCGGATGTGTCTGATTTGCCAGTCAAAGATCCCGGACTTGGGCAGGTTAATGCTTTCCCACCGATCATCGTAGTGCAACCCGATCAAAGTGATCTTTATTGGCAAAATTTGAGACGGCCGTCGTTCGAAAGGACATTGAGTCCCGTGAGTTCGCGTAGTGAAAGTCCGGTGAGTGAAAGGGGTGAACATTTTTCGCCAAAGTTTTACAACAACGACCAATTGGCACCGCCAATTTTCACCGATTCCGATTGTCCTAGTTCCGAAGTTCCCGCTCCCGCTCTTAAACCACCTGGGAAAAGACAAGGTCGGCGAAGAGAAAGACCTTCGACAAGTAGACACAAGCAAGCAGCGAGTAGTAGTTCAGCGACACAGAAATCAGAAACGACGAAAACCCGTAAACCGACGAAACGAGTTTCACCTAAAAGAAGAAACAAGACAAACGTCCATGCAGCCGATCATTGCTGTTCTTCATCAAGCGAATCGTCATCACCAACTGCGCAGAAGTGTTTATTGCCATCTAAACCCAGTTCACCTTTAAGGTCAGCTATATCGAATCGTGGACTAAGGAAAACCTTGGGATTTAAACCTCACAATGCAGGCAAAAAGAACTTTAAGCTAAGCAGCAGGTGAGTAATTTATTAATTTCTCACGAGGATTGTATTTTTTCTAATGAAACTTTTAATTATGCTGCAGAGGTTTGAGTTCTGAGGAAAATCTAGCTAGTGAAGATAGTAAAAAACAGGAAACTGACGTTGATGTAGCACCGCAGTTAGTATTCTTAGTATCATAAATAATAAAGGTGTTGACAATCATTTTTCATTTCGATCCACCAAACAGGACCAATGCAAAACTTAGGAAACCGAATTTTAAGGATGCGATTCCCTGCATGGAACAACAATCTTGTTTACTTGATGATGAAAAATCGTCTTCGTCTAGTACCAGGACCACAACGAGTGAAGAAGACTGATTATTTAATATCTTCTTTTCTAAGCTCTCAAGTCTAACCATTGTTTTTTCAACTACAAGTACCATATATATTTGATGACGCTGTTTCACATTTCTCTTCTTACCAGTAAGTCCAGCTAAATTGTCATCAAATGCATCACAACAATTATTTTAAATTTTAGCTTTCAAACCGCTAGTTCCATAGTTCCAATCCATAAGGCGCCTTCAAAGAAAACCTCGAGAACGAGTCATCTCAGGAACCAGTTGATGGATTTGACAGCTATTGCTCCTTTTATTTCCTTATTCTAAATCTATTGTACTATAAATATATAAGGTAACAGTTGCAATAACACGTTACTATCATAACTTTCGATAGCTTCCATGCCCTTTACCATAAACTGCTATTTTCAACATATATACAATGCAATCATTTATCTACACTGAAAATTCTTCTATGGCACCTGTAGATTTATTTATTGTAAATAAAGTCTTTTCTATTTTTTATAAAATCGTCCGTTGAATTCAAACAGAAAACATAAAACATATTTCACCCATTCTAGGATTTTATTTCATGAGTATTTTTTCTTTATAATAAAAAAATAGCTACCAATATGATACTTAAGCAGGACAGACGATGGCAATACTGTATATAAAGTTAACCATTCGCGAATGTTTGGTTTTCATAAAAATTATGCAATGCAAAGTGATATATGTAAACAAGATATGTTGTACAGGAAACAGAAAATATTTTAAATAGAGGTTATTCCTTCTATTCAACATAATACCGTATTTATAAATAAATAAATGCAATATCAGCAATTACAGCGAAACATGTTCTTCAAATAGTAAAGGACACATCACACACTTATTGACTCGAGATAGTATAGAACTACTTGTTAATAAATTAAAACTAACTAAAATTAGCTTCATCTGTACAAATATTACACACTATCTCCAATACAAAAATGTGTTTTATACAAATTAACCCATGAACAACCCATGAATAATTTAAAGAAACAAGATATTTTCAAATAATTGATGTATTTACATTTAAGAATGAAATAAAGCGTAAAAATGTAATCAATCAAAAGAGGGTGATAATAAATAATATCATCGACATCACAACACATTGCAATAGAAATATTCAGCATTAGTATATCTTTATCAGTTATTATAAAAATTAAAAAATACAGGCAGTATGACTGTTCAATGTGTACACATCAATTTGACACTGAATTCTTATAGTTATAGTTTCAATTAAACTTCATCTCATTTTCGGACTTAAGAGGGCAGTCCACTTCCGCAAGATTCATTTCCTATAATAAATTTAACACGACTCAAAAATTAATTCAAAAAGTGCTTCTTAGCCGAACAGCAAAACAATGTGAATTTAATCTAAAATTAATTTTTTTTTCCAATCATTTAATCGCAAGACTAAAATTAATCGTGAGATGCAGATTGAAATTTATTTAAGAAATGTGTAAGACGCTTTTATCAGTTCAAATTGTGCCAATTCATACATGCCAGTACATTCGTTAGAATAATAATGAAAACTATAATAGTGAATCAGTGCTCGCACATTACATACTATTTATTCTCAACTGATTACCAATGTGAAGGAGTGCAATGATGATCAGGAATCAGGATTCGAGTGAAATCAATCTGTCTTTGGCTTACTGTTAATATCAATACCGTCAATCACGAGTGAATTTCTCTTTTCATTATTTAGCCATTTGAGTCGATTTATCGTAAATATTTTGGCATATTCTGGTTTCTTCTGCGCATACGACCGAAATTCGTCTAATGAAAACAAAATACATTATGAATACAAGGTTTAGTTTCAAACAAACAGCTTGAATACCATATGCAATGAATCCTTTGCCCTGTACATCTGCTTGATTAAAAAGTCGTTCTGTCTCCAACGTCGTCATATTTAACGCATGCTTGAGTAACATGTTCAAATCTTCTTTATTAATGTGACCTTTCCCATGTCGATCAAATAGCTAATAAAATTCTAAACTTAATCAAATTGTAAACGACTATCTTTCAATCATCGATACCTTAAAAGCATTTTGAATAGTCTCTTCTGTATTTGCTGGTTTTGCTATTACTGAAAGACCAATTAAGTATTGCCTAAAATCGATTTTTCCAGTTCCTTCCTAAAGGTGAAAGATTATAATTAATTTATTTTTATTAAAATGTTCTCTTTAGAAGTGTAACTTACCGTATCGTAAAGTGAAAATAATTCTCTCAAAGGATCTGACACTGGCAGACCCAAGTATGCGGCGAAATCTTCCACCGTAACTAAACCGTCTTCGCCGCGAGCGATTTTTGCATATTTGCTTAATTCTTCTTCGACGCCTCGTAGTTCGAGACTATTAAAAATCAAGTTTCCTTAAACTTTTCACATAACACTTTTTAAACATTTCATTGTTTTACCCTAATTTATTCCTTAGTTTCTGGACTTCGACTAATCCTCGTTCATAAGGCAAATTTTTTTGTGCTGCTTTACTCATCAGCCGGCAGTCATCATAGGAATAATCGGCAACTTGTAATCCCAATGCACTAAAAAAAATGTTTTTAAATTAAAACAAATTACTAAACAAAACGCACAAACTAATTATCTTACTCTGCCATTTTTTGCCGAACATTGTTTGCAAATAACCTCGAATCTTTAATTTCTTCAGGACTTGGAATATAAACAGGTAAATACTGAAATTAAAAATGCATAAAATAAAGAACAATTTTGCGAATTTAAAACTTAATCCTATTTTCATACTTCTATTTCCATATAGTTGTGAAACTGACACAAACTAAGCCACAAGGTTTTCAATGCACCTGGGCCTTCCCACGTCCACGTAATCGTATCCTAAGACAATTTTTTTTATAATGTAAAAATGTAAATATTCTAATAATCTTTTATATGATTTACCAATCGATTCGGATATTTTATACAAACAGGTTGAACAGGTACTCCCGGATAAAATGCTCCTAAAAAAATAATATTAATCAAATTAATGTCAAAATATTTACAGTATACAATTTTTTTTACCAGGTTTAAATTGTATAAGACTAGTTCTATTGGTACAGGTTCCTTCTGGAAAAATAGCAACTTGGTGCCAATCGTCCTTTGATTTAGCTCGCCTTTGAATATCTTTGATTGTATTTTGCCTTGAATTTGGATCTTCCCTCCACACGTAAACTGGCTGAGTATAATTTATGAGTTCTACACTTCACAAAGTAAAGTTATAGTTTATCCTGATTTTTTTTTTTTTTAATTTAAAAAATCGATTCTTACTTCCGAAAAATGGTGTTTGCTCTACTTCCCCCTTTGCTACTACAGCAGGGGCGCCAAGAAAAATGACAGGTAATGCATCAAAATAACTAGAATGAGGTGCCAATGTTAAAACGGGAGCTTCTTTTGGCGATGCTTGTTTTCCTTTAACTGTGATCCACGTAAAACCTCCGGCAAAAAATAACGCACGCATAAACATACATATGATTCTCTTTAAATCCCTATTTAAAAAAATAAAATGTTATGTGAATTTTTATTTTAAAAAAAAGATAAAATAGAATGTTATATATTTATGTTTCATTTCCTCAATTTAGAATTTTCTAAACCATCGTGACGCTTGACAGATACTGCGAAGTGCGAACATGTGACAAAAATATTTTCCATGATGCGGTCACTATAGAAACTAAACTGGGCGGAGTTAACGTGGCGTGATGCAGACACGTCACACTAACTATCGTGATCAATGTACTCGTCCGAGTGAAAAATTACATTTAACTTGACAAAATCCAAATAGATGAATCACATCCTAATTGCCAAATTGCAAATGTCTATTTACGGTAGTCAAATCAGGGTTCGGGCTTGTGCAACGTTTTTGTGTTGTGTAAATCCCAGCTGACTTACAATGACAAGTCATTTTGGCACTAAATAATTTGCAAAAACATTGCGTGCACTTCCACAATGGAATAGTTTCTATAATACATGAGCAATAAAAATAAAATACAAACCTTCTCCATCCTGTCATGGGCTTTTGCCGCAAATCCTCATCTGACATCCCAATTAATCCAACGAGTGCCAAAATCCATGCAATAACGAGGAAACAGAAGGCGAATAAAATACGAATGGGGAAAATGAAAACTGTCATCACTGCAACCTTAAAATAAATATTAAAAAAAAATTAATTAGTCCCAAGGTTCCAGGATGAGTAAAATTAAAGGAGCAATATTTTTATTTTAAGGCAAAAACGTTTTTATTCAATTTAACACGAAGTTTGGCTGTAGTCCAACCAACACTTGTGACTTTTGTGAGCAATTTTATACAATCAGATAATCATAAAATAGCATTGATTGATGGGTCTGATAGCTTTGAAAAAAAGTCAGGTGATAGAAAGACCAGTTGCATTTCGAATATAATCGTTTGCTGTATTTTCTGTATTGAATATAATCGAATAGATCTTCATCTTTTTATCAACTGTAGTTGCGGAAGATAAATAAATAGTAAACTTTGATGTGTTGCAAATAAGGGTTTTCAGTGCAATTGAGAGTGAATTTCATAATAATTTCCTGAAATTATCTGAAAACTGATTTTTTTTTTCACTTTAATCAAATCTAGGAGCAACTGGTAAACATCCTCAAAGCTGGATAATAAAAATGTAAATACAGATAATTTATTTTTATTTGCAGCTGGAACTGAATAAAAATATGAAATAATTTTACTTTTACAATCATCTGGCAATTTTGTTTTCAGAAAAAAATAAATTACTCGATGATGTAACTTGTTTGTAAATTTATTGTATATTTTTATTAGTTGTTGCAAAACTCATTACCATCTTCAAGCTACTGGTTTTTAAAACAAAACATTTTATGATTACGTTTGTAAACGATAAACCACGTGGTGACCTAAGAGCAAAAAGTGACATTGCATAATACACTTAACTAGGTCTTTAAAAAAATTAATAAAATGAAATAAAATTAATAATAATGCGCAAAAATAAGTTCAAAAAATAAAGTGATGGTGAAATGCCGTCCTCTATTTTTCCCCTCTATATTTACCTTTAATTTGTCGTAGTTGGTTGTGAGTTCTAGTTTATGCACAAAAGGATTGACAATATCTCCTGGAATGACACTCGTGCTTTCTACTACAGGATGGATCTTATTTCGTTCCATTTTAAAAGAAATTGTAAGATAAAGGTAGGTTTTCTTCTTTAAAATTGTTCATTAATGTAATGCTTAGTTATGCCAGGTTTTTCATGCCACGTAGCCACTCATTTCAACGCTTTTCCACAAGAGTTTAGTACAAACACTGACGATGCCATATTGACTATTTGACATTGATTCAGTTTTCAACTGGCGCCGCTAAGTGGACAATCACCAAAGCAAAAAGCTGAATGTCTTTGACGGAGAGTGAGAAATAGTCAGTCTTTAAAGGTTTTCTCCTGATTTGTAATTGGTTGCAGTGTAGTATGTGGCCAATGAGAATTTACATTGAACCCAACGTTATGCGGGAGAAAACCTGAAGAGATGAATCACGAGATAAATCACATCCAGTTTCTAGATATTTTATTTCTATGAGATTCTTTATATTTAGTCATATTTAGAAAGGACTGGAAATCATAATTCATCTACGGATTACTAATAAATAAAAAATAAAAATATCGTATTTTGAAAAGAGACGGCAGACCAATCAAAGATTTCAGTTTCGGTTTCCCTGGTGCCGTGTTGTTGAACTACCTCCAGACTAACTACTTCGGAGTGATAAACGCTGTTGTGTTGGCCGAGGAAATTGTTCTTTTAATTTTACCCATTTCTGGCTATTAAATAGGACACTGAAAAATATTTCACTAAATTCGAGCAATCGGACGGCTGTTAGATTGGAATAATACTGTCCAAAAAGACGAGGAATTAATGCTGCTTCAGTAAAAAGTACTGAAAAGGAATAGGCCTAATTGGTTCACGGGTTTCGTGTTTTTCTTCTGCATCGAATATCAGTTAATAACCAAGAATTTATCTGGTAAGCGATTACATTTTTCAGTAATTTCACACTTTTACAACAGTTTCCTTGTATTTTGTAGGCAAAATGGAGGCAAATCGGGAAAATGTGTTGCAAAATTCTGGCGAAGTTTCACCGGACAGTTGTGATGAAAGTGAAGACGACGAAAATTCGTCAATAGGTTCGGCATCTGACGACAATAAAATGGAAGAGGAGGAGGAAGAAGAAGAAGGAAACGTCGATGATGAAAGTAACAAAAATTCATTTCCACAAGAAATAGAAGATTCTTCATTGGATAAAATTGAAAGCGATGAGGAAAGAAGTATCGATAAGGTCATTCGATCACCTGACGTGCAGTCTGAAAACAGCAGCGAAAAATACGAGGACAACGAATCTTCCCCCTTGAGTGGAAGCAACGATTTTGTTGCAGACGATAATATTTTGCAAGCTGACGCTGGGACCCTAACACCCAAAGAAAATAAAGAAATTAACAAATCACAAGAAGAAATACTGAATTCCAGTGATGGAAATAACGAGACAGAAGATGAAATATCCCTGGAAAAGAATACAGATGCATTTTCAGACCGTGAATCTGTTGTAAAACCTGTAGAATTGAAGGTGGAACAACCGAAAAAAGTTGAAACTGTAAAGAAGGAAATTATAAAAAATGTAGAAGATCAGGAAGCAGAGTTGGACTTCGAGGAAGAAGTCAATGACGAAAGAAAAGATGAATGCGAAATTGAGGAAAATCAAACGATTGAGAAAGAGAACACGAGACACGAAGTAGAGGAGGTTTGCTTGAAATAATTGAAGGCATTATATTTATGCGGTGGTTTAAACTTGTTTGAATGTATTAGGTAAAAGAAAAACATGTCGACGGCGACGACGATGGTGAACTCGAAGATGTAAATCAATATTTTAAATTTATTGTACCATTTATTTTTATTTATTCCAAATAAAATTGATTTATTTTTTAGGATGATGATCTCGAAGAAGGAGAAGTGAAGGACACAACCGTTCGAAAAGCTCCGAACAAGCCTGTGTGTCGGTTTTATAATAAAGGCCAGTGTACTTGGGGTTCGGCTTGTCGATTCATTCATCCAGGAGTTAATGACAGAGGAAATTATAAGTAACTTACACATTTTTATTTTAAAAAGAAATAAAATTAATTTTTTTTTAATTTTTTTAAATTTATAGCATGTTTAGTTCTTCGAAACCATTAGTTCCCAGTAATAATTTAGCAATGGGTGGTGGTGGAATGATGCCGGGACCACCTGGAAGAGGACATGCAGGATGGGTATCACTTAAAAGATATTTTTTTGTTGTAGAAAAAAGAAACTAAGCGTTAATGCTATGTATAAATAGAGAGATGTTATCATTCCACCCATGCCTGCCGAAGATGTACCGCCCGTAGAATCGGCTTGGGAACGAGGTTTACGACATGCGAAAGAAATTCTTAAGAAAGCCAATCGCAGGAAGGAAATGGAACCAGATTTTGAAGAAAAACGTTTAAATCTGAGTATCGGTGCTTCGGAATGCTCTTCTGAATTCGAAAAAGAGAACGATTATTACTGTAAAAGTCCTTATAAAAAACCGGCAGATCCTGTCTTTGCTTATGGGTATATTGTTTAGTCAATTGTCACGTTTGATTTATGACATAACTTTAAATTTTTATTTTTTAAGTTACGAAGATCCTGATCCCTTAGACCGACAAGCACAAGAATATTGGCGCGGTGGCAATTACGAGAATTTTGAAGTTCGTTACTTGAGAAATGATTATGATTACAGAACAGACGTAAAGGTAAAAGTCAGGAACACAATTTAAGACGAAATATGTTTACTCTATTTGCATGTAGGAAAAGGACAAAGACAAGGACAGGTCACGACGTGATAAATTCGAAAAAGCTCGTCTGCAAGACCACAATTGGAGGGACAATCGCTACTCTGAAGTGCAAGTGAACACACGAGGGCGTGATGACGAATGGAAAGATCCTTGGAGACGGTATAGATAATTATTTTTTACTTTTAAATTGCGAGCGTAAGCAAGTTAAAGTGAAATATTTAAAGAAATCAAAAACACTCGGTCGTTTGGCACAATAAATTTTATTGTGAACTATTTTTTCCCTTGTTATAGGTCAACTTCGCCTAAAAGAGGAGGAAGAAGTAAGTCGTATTCGTCTGCTTCATCTGCATCATCTTGCACATCTGGGTACATAGTATATATATGTTTATTTATTTTTTTCTTAGAATAATTCGCTTTAACTCATTTTCCATGCGTCTTGCTTTATCTCAGCTGTTGCGATTGATTGATTTCCTTTTTGCAGCTATCCCATCCTTTTCATCCTTCTGCAACAGTATTTTAGACCCAATTTGAACGTTTTAGTTTTTACGTTTCAGGTCATCCCATTCAACTTATTCCTCACATAGCCGATCATCTTCCGCTTCTTCATTTACCAGCGAATCAAGGTAGGGGATTTTTCCCTACGGTCAATGCCAAGTAGCAAACGATGGAAATTAGAAATATCCCATTTAAAATTTTAGATATCATTTATTCCTTTTATTTATAATTTAGTTTTTTTTTTTTTTATTTTTATTTTTTTTAATTTATTTAGTCACTCTTTCAATCAAAATCGTTCACGACCTAGATCACAGCCTCGTAAAAACCGTACAGCACCTCCGAATTCGGGTTCTACCTCGAATGTCAATCAACCATCTAAGAAGAAATCAGCACCGTTTCCTGCGTAAATTTATTTATTTATTTATTTATTTATTTATCCATGGAATTAATGGATTATTTCTATTATTCTCAGTCAAACGCCTCCAAAGCAATCTCGCGTAGTTGATAAAAAAATTCCTTCACCCCCGCCACCTCTAATGCCACAAGTTTCTGTGGAGAAAAAGAAAAAGTCAACGGACAAACCTCCAGTACCTCCCGCAACAAAGTATATTTGTTTTTCAATTTACCACGAATTACAATTAATCATAATTTTAACGTCGGCAGAACCAAACGGCCTCGAAGCCCAAGCAGTGGTAGTTCCACTTCCAGGTAATTGATGAATGAAATAACTTGAGATTATAAATTTATTTACGATTTCTTTTACAGATCAAGGTCACGAAATTCTTCAAAAGGAAGTATTTCTTCACGCAGTAGTTCCCGCAGCTCCAGTATAAGCTCGGTTTCTGACTACGAACGAAAGGCAAATGGTGTTAATAGAAAACGTAAGAATTAAATTTATTGGTAGTTTGGTTAAAATATAAATATATATTATTTTTTTAATTCTAGAAGTAAAAGTGGCGAAAATTAAAGAGAAAACAAAAGGTAAAAGCAGAAATGTTGCTAAAAAGTTCGCGGATGATCGAGGGGCCAACGATCATGAGCGGAGAACGGGTCAACAGGTAGATTCTCGGGTGAAATCTGCAGTGAGTTCGACTCGTGCATCGAAAGATCCTTTGAAACAAAGTGGGCTGAAGCCGCAAATAAAACTGACTTTGCTAAATAAGGTAAATATAAAGGGATTTATTTATTTATTAAAACGACACATTGTAAAATTGTTTCTCTGTACATTTCAGCAACAGCCTGACAAAGCGTCTTCCACTATTCCAAAGAAGGATAATCCCACCGTGGTTAAAGCGAAACCACCTGTTCAAGAAAAAGGTGATTTTATTTTAAGGACGCAAGAAAAGAATGTGGAAACTAAAACATTTTATTTGTATAGATAAATTTACCATGAAAATTCCAATGTCTGCGTCCAAGGCCAAAGCGTTGGCTCTGAGTAAACCCGATGCAAAGGCTTTTGGTGAGAAAAATTTGGACGATAGTACACCCGATTCAGAACCAGAGGATCTGATCATTAAGCAACCGCAACAAAACCCGCTTATAGTTTCAACCGGAGGACTTTCAACGACTGTAAATACAGTAACCACATCGATCAGTGGCAAAAAACGACCTGCTACTCCACCTAGTCCGCCTAGACAGAATATACCAGTTCAACCTAAGGTATATTGATAATAAATCAATTAAATTCATGATATAAATTTATATTTAATTTCATTTTACAGGTTGTACCAGTTATGACGGCAGGAAACAAAGCTGGTGCACCGGGTGGCGCAAAGAAAAACACAGTTTCGAGACGGGAGGAGCTTCTGAAACAGTTGAAGGCAGTTGAAGACGCAATTGCAAGAAAAAGAGCAAAGCTGTCTTGAGTTATGATAATTTAATTTTGAGATTAATGTAAGAAAAAAGTGCGTTAATCCGTTGGTGAAAGATTTCCTCGAATGGTTTAGCATGTGGGGGTTTAATTTTACGATTACTTTTAAAATTAAATATATTCCTTTTTTCCCCTCCAGCCAATTCAGTATAAGAAAGTAACTCGGTGAGATCTCCAAGCGAGAGAAAATACAGTAGCAAAGATTGGTACTTGGAATTTACATAAGTGTTAATAAAGTTGTAATGGCGATGTTAAAGCGACATCTGATAAAAAAAAAAATGCGTGTTTTTGTTTCGTTTTGTTTATTTTCTCGTTTAAATTACATGTTTTTGAATGCCCTTTACGAAAATTGCAAATTTTATTATTTCCTAATATATTTTTAATATACGAAGGAAATAATTTTTTTAGAAGTTCGTTCATTCTGCATTTGTACTATACTCATAAAATTTTTCGTTTTCATTCTATTTGTCTTGTCTAGTGGTTACGGTTAAATGTTTTAAAACCAAATAAGTGTAGAACGCATGGGCAATAAATAAATATGGTTCTTTCGAGTTATTGTCAATTAAGTGTAAAATCATAATTTAAGTATTTTTATTTTATTTTCCAATTATGTTCTCATTTCCCATACGACAATAAGTAACAGTCCCAAACAAATGATCGGAATGACTAACATATTGATCACAGTCATCAATTCTCGGTAATAACAAGTATTGGGCGTTGGTATTGATGTTTCGTTTCGACTTGCAATTCAATTGATTCGCTGGGCTTATTCTCATGGGTAGAAGATGCAGTTAATTCATAATTTGACTCCAATAGCTGAATTTGTACTCTCGGTGGTAATAATCCATCCGGCATTCTCTCGTGGATATTACTGCAAGAAAAAATAATTACTGATGTAGTTTATGATAGAGCTTGGAATTAAATTTATTGATAGCACAATAATTGAACGATTTTATTTCTACTGTAAACATCAACAGCCCATTACGCGAAAAATAAAGGCTAATTAATCACCAACTTTTATATCATAACAACATCCAAACAAGCAATAGTAAAAGTAAAAACAGTTTATTTAAAAACAAAAAATACCTAACTACATTCTACAACGAAAAGCTAATGCCTTATTACTTCTCTCCCATTTTTTTGGATGCTTTTGACTTTCTCTAATTTTTTATATACAATGATAACTGATTGCTTTTATTCGTTCAGCTACGCCTCCGCCCAGCTTATTTGGCACTCGTAAATATACAAATATTGCGCAGCTTATAAAACAAAAAATATTGATGCATGCTATTCCAACTAATCAAACAAAATTATAAAAAAAATCTATTTATAAAGTTTCAATAGAAATTCAGTTTCTGGTTTAAAAGCTGAATAAATTTCATTCTAAACACAACCTATCTTAGTCGCAGCATAATTATGGTCGTGGTGGCAGACATCCATCTCACTGTCACTGTCCGTCGATTCGGAATTTGGCAACTCGATAGATGATAACGGTGTTTTCGACGACGGCTTGTCACAATCAGTAGCTTCGAATTTTGGGAATTCGTTGGACTGCAACGCGGGCTGTAATTGCGATAACAAGTTTTGTTTTCCGTCAGTCTTAAGCGTATCCATTCGTCCAGGAATTGACCACAGTTTATCCATTCGCTGATTAAATTTATGGAATTCCTCGCGAAGGCTCCATTTCGATTCAGCTTCAACGTTTCTTACATCGTCGTTTCTTGGTTTCTCTTTTCGGTTAGATTGCACAGTTGACGTATTTCTCTTGGTTCGTGTAGATTTGTGACGAAAACCAAACATTTTTAATTGGCGTTTGCGAAGTTTCTTGGCAAATTGAATTTTTAATGTCGTCGTCAGTTTGCCGAACATTTGGTTTGATAGTTCAGTATTTACTTTCAGTCTTTGTTTCATCTGTAGAATTGTCGTGGGCGAATCATGAAGTCTGGCCCGAAATTCGCGCCGAGATTTTTTAGCTAAAATCCTGGGGCTGAGCTGATATAATTCCAATTTGTGGTCTTTTGACTCCGGCGGCATTTTACCATGGATATGTTAATTGGGTTGGGATAGACGTTATGGTTATACGAATAGTGCTAAGGTTACGAATGACTTTAAATTTAAAAGGACACCGTATCTGAAGAATGTGCTTATCAGCTGTTACTGATTGGTTTGGACCCTAATTATAATGACGTCATTATGCTAAGACCACCGCCATTGGACGGTCAATCCTTTCCTCATCTTGACCGTCTAATGCCCTTGTCCAATAGGCTTGGTGCGAGGGGTGCGACACTCCATGAAATCCTCTGTGCACCCCAGGCAAATCCACGTCCCCTGTGTGGGGGAATCCCAACAAATCTTGTTATGAAATTTTCGATATTTTAAAATTCAATTCGGCTTTGTGCATTATCATGCATAACCTAACTTTTTATCAGTTGGTATATGGTTATATGTACAGTAGTTTTCTTTATGGAATTTTCTGGTTTTTATTATAAGTCGCAAAATAAATTCACAATCATCTACTACCTAAATTAATTTTTTATTGTAAGAAAAGGAATTATGATAATTTTTGGAATTTTGCTCTTATGAATCATACTATTGTAGTTTTCCACATTTGATAAATTATTCGTCTGCTAGTTTTTCCGCCAATCAGACAGCAGATAGCCCCGTAGCTACTAATGCTATCTGGTGGCGAAAATTGATACTTGACCACTGAAATTTGGCTGATGCTTGATTGAATCGTAAACCCCTTTACAAAATCTGTGAATTATGAATTGAATGCATCGAGGATATTCATATGTACGCGCTCAGCCTCGCTATCAAACTGAGGCGACACTAGCGCCCCAGAAGATCAGCTTGTGGCTTGTGCGCAGTTTCAACGCGCAGAATTCGTACTGCGCCAGCGCCATAGATCATTGAAGAAAACAAATTCAATTTGTTCAATTTACAACGTTGAATTTTATTTATTTAAAATGGATGTTGAAGAATTATTGGCATACAAAGTAAGACACTGTTATTCCAGACCATTGTCTCGAAATATTAAATTTATTCAAATTATTACTTTTATTTCCTCAGCCAAGTAGTGGTCCAAAAAGACGAACTGAGGAAGATGAAATAGATGATGAGCTGCGTAAAAAAGCCAGAAGATTGGCTAGAGTTCCAGATCCAGCAGGGGAAGAAGACGAAAACGAAACAAATTCTTTAAAAAAAAGTAAAGCCGCTAACGATGAACAAGAAGAAGATACTGGCATTAGCAACGAAGAAAGGGAACAAATTTTGAAAATGGTTGAAGCTGCTGAGCCTGAGGTTTAATACGAAAAATTGCTTGTTTATTGCTCAAATAATAAATAATAACTGTATTTCATAACAGATAGAACGTTTGGATGAAGTTTTCTTAAAGAAACAAGTCTTGACATTTGAAAAGAAAGTGTTGAAGAATCAAGAGCTTAGAATTAAATTCCCAGATCTTCCTGAAAAGTAATTACATGTGTGTGAGTGAGTAGTAATTGAATTTTCACTCATTGCAATTGACGTTTTGTCAGGTTTATGGAATCGGAAGTTGAATTAAACGATGCCATACAAGAAATGCACGTTGTAGCAACTCAACCGGATTTATACCACATTCTTGTCGAACTAAATGCAGTACAAAGTTTCCTTGGTTTATTAACCCACGAAAACACAGGTACAAATTATTACAAATATTTTGTATTATTCATTATAACTTGAATCTATCCCACAGATATTGCAATAGCAGTAGTTGATTTAATACAGGAATTAACTGATGTTGACACCTTAAACGAGAGTGAAGATGGAGCAGCCATTTTAATCGATTCATTAGTAATTAATTATATTATATTTATTCAAGTAAATTTCTTGTTATTAATTTATGTAATATTTGTTTTTGTAGCTGGAAGGTCAAATCATTGCATTAATGGTTCAGAACCTTGACCGCTTAGATGAATCTGTGAAAGAAGAGAGCGAAGGAATTCACAACACACTGGCCATTGTGGAAAATATTGTCGAATTTAAACCAGAAATTTGCGTTGAAGCAGCGCAGCAAGGGTTACTTCAGTGGATACTTAAACGATTAAAAGTAATACAATTTATTTCGTCCCTAAAATGTTTATTAAATTATTTATTTATTTATTCGATTTTAAGGCTAAAATTCCGTTCGATAGTAACAAATTATATGCTAGTGAAATTCTGTCTATTTTATTACAAAACCACGAAGAAAACAGACAACAGTTGGGAGAAATTGATGGAATTGACGTGTTGCTTCAACAGTTGGCTGTGAGTAATTGAAACTGCATGTGCATATGCACAAATTAAAATGTACAAACTTATTTTCTTGTATTTGCTTTAGTTTTTTAAGCGACATGATCCATCGACAGGCGAAGAAAATGAAATGATGGAGAATTTGTTCAATTCTTTATCGTCAGCGCTGATGCATACTCCGAATCGAGAGCGGTTCCTTAAAGGAGAAGGATTACAGCTCATGAATTTAATGTTAAGGTGAAATTGAAAACCGTATTATTTATTTTTGATAGGTTACTTATCGTTCAATTCCATTTTCAGAGAGAAGAAACTCTCTCGGAGTGGAGCATTGAAAGTACTCGATCATGCGATGTGTAATTTAGAAGGTGCGGATAACTGTAACAAATTCGTAGATATATTAGGCCTGCGAACTGTGTTTCCATTGTTCATGAAAACCCCGCAAAAACAGAAACGCAAAGGTCTTTCCACTGAAGATCACGAAGGTATAAACATCAACTTATATTTATTATATGGTTTATTAATTCTTGTTATTCTACAGAACATGTGTGTTCCATTCTCGCGTCGATGTTAAAAAACTGTAAGGGAAACCAACGACAACGTTTGATGAATAAATTCACTGAAAACGATCATGAAAAAGTCGACAGATTGATGGAACTTCATTTCAAATATTTAGAAAAAGTACAAGTTGTTGACAATCAAATAGAAAAGGAAAAATTGGTAACTTCCGTTTTCGTAATTAATATATTTTTTTTGACTAATTTTTTTTTTATTTGCCAGAATCTGCAAAAACAGGGTGAAGAAATTGATTCTGCGATGGAAGATGATTTTTATTTGCAGAGATTAGACGCTGGGTTGTTTACTCTGCAATTAATCGATTACATAATGCTCGAAATTTGTGCATCAGTTCCTCCAAGTGTAAGTTTTAATTTTTTTCTAAATTCTTACATTTTTTACCTTAAATTTACTCCTTTTTACCCTAGATAAAACAACGCGTACTTCAAATATTGAACTTACGAGGCGGTTCAATTAAAACCATACGAAACATCATGAGAGGTATTTATTATTAATCGTTTACTTTGATGGTAAAAAATTAAACGATTCATTCTTTTTAAACAGAATGTGCTGGAAACATTGGCAATGCAAAAGATGACGAATCACGCGAAATCGAACAGCAGCGGATATTGCAGTTAGTCGATAAATTTTAAATTGAGAAAAAAAAATGGTCATTCAATTTACTAAAGAAAACATATTAACCTTTATTGAAAAATAACATTTACTGTAAGCGCTCCATTGCTTTAGAATGGAATTTTCATTGATTTAATTACAAAATTTCAAACAGTTAATTTTATTGTTTTCTTTGCAACTCATCAGCCCCTTGAGAAAAGAGAAAATCTAATCGGCGCATTATGGTGTCAGAGCTATGCCGACCTGTATAATCGATTCGGCCGGATTCCCAATCGTACATGCCCGAAAAATCATTAACCTGCAATAGAAAAATCAACACCATTTTAAAAATTTATCCTAACTAATGAAACATCGGTTGATTAAATTGATTTACCTGATAACCAGGCATATCTGCTGGCAAATTTAGGGTTTCTGATTGGTCTGAAGGCAATTCTTCAAGAGTTGGTTGAGCAAATTTCAACGCCGAACTCTCATCTCCTTCGCAACTCAACGTCAACTCCTCGTTGTCTCGCTCCCACTCTTTGGAACCAGCAGGCTCTTCTTTATTTTCTAATTTACTTACATTAAGTAATTCATCTAATCTCTTTTGAATATTATCAAATTTATCCTGCCCCATATAATCAACATTTCCCTCTTCCCAAGCTGCCATTCTCCCCGGTTTCATCCAAGGATCGCTCTTCCATGGCTCGAGGTTCTCTTGATGTTTCGTAGACGAACTCGATCTATGTCGTGTAGACGTCAATTTTTCCTTCGATCGTTTTCGTGATTTCGATTCAGCTGTTGGTTGTTTTGGTTTGACCGACGGTCCTGGATCATCCCATCCACTACTGACTTGTAAGCTCGTAGGTGCCGACGTTCGCCGGTGTGTGTGTACAGACTCTGGTACTGGTGTGAAGCTTTTACTACTTCTTTGAGGTCTAGGAGACACTGGTTCAGGAGGGATGAAATCGGATGACAACGGTTGGTGGCGAATTTGACTGGTCGAACGAATGGGACTAGTAGAATCCGAATGGAAGGTAGCCTGGACTTGATCAGAATATTGCGGTGGTTGGAATTCTTGCATGGATTGTCGGTACGGTAAGGGATGGTACGTTGTTGGTGAATGTTGTGGTTTGCTGATTGGTAGGTCGGCTGAAGTGAATTGTGTTACCTGGAGAGAATTTTAAGTTAAGTTATTGGCAGAAAATGAGCTGGGAACTTGAAAATTTTACCTCTGTTGATTTGTGGTAAATTTCTGTTGTTTTTGAGGCCACCAACAAGTTCCATACAGTATTGATTTCTCCTGTTGCAGCAAGTTCCTGACAAAACTAAAGGCCAATAAAATTACTGGTTTGTCAAAAAAATGGGGATAATTTATTCGACCCGCAAATTCCCTGCTTTTATCCCAAAAAAAAAACCCTGCATGTTCTCATAATTGTTTTTCTCATGAAATAACTTTTTCTTACCCACAAAAATAAACTAAAATTTATCCCACTTTTTCACTAGTTTTTACCCCATTCTTCAAACTACTTTTGACAATTTCAGAACAATTGTTAAACGATTTCCTATTGATTTTTAACCATTTTGTATTGATTTTCCCATCATTTCCAAATAATTTCATATTGATTTTCTCACCATTTCCAAACTATTTCCGCCAACCCTCAACAAGTGAAAATGAGGGATGGACCGATTGGCACGGGATAATTTGCAGACGGCCAGTTTTTTTAACACCTGAGATGACGCCGTTCCACTACATTGCCGACAGAGCCGATCCAACTCCTCAAAAAGTGAAAATTCGAAACATCTGATTGGTCTGAAGTTTCACTGTTTGGAGGTTGGCGGAAATCAATACGAAATCGTTTGGAAATGGTTGAAGCAGTTATGAGAACATTCAGGGTTTTTTGGAGGGGTAAAAGCAGGCAATTTGTGGGAATAAATAAAGACCAAAAATATTTAATTTAAAAAAAGGTATACCCCTGGTAATTCTCCATACACACAATCTCTGAAAGTGTCCAGCCAATTTTGCAAAAATGGTTGCTGGATATTTGAATCTGAATAGTCAGCAATAAAATCTCCATTACTATAACTCCAATCTGCCATCCAAGGTTTGGGTTGACCAGTAAAGCGGGCTATTTTTGCCATGCTACCAAATCTTTACGAGAAAATAAATTAATAGATAATCAAATTTATAACTTTAAAGCCGTAATTACCGATTAAACGCTGGTGTGTATGTATAGGTATAACCCACAACTAAATTATACACAAAAGACATGCGTTTGCCCAAATTGGCCATCCAATCGTTCCCAAAATAAGAGTTCAATAACCCATGTTCGCCACCTGTAAATATTAAGAATAAGTGGAATAATTGAATTATGACTTCCTAATTTAATTTGATCCTACTTTACTCATTGCTCAGATCAATAACTCACCATCAAAGCTTCCTTTAGTTCTGGCTAGATCAATTAGTGCTTGGTAAGTCGAATTAGAGGGTTTGTAAACAAAAACACTAGAATTAAAGCAATCCGGCCACCCTACATCAGGAACTGCCGAAAGTTCTTCCATGTTAAATAATTCGTCACAGTTTTGTAAGACCTAAATAAGATTTGTTTAAAAGGTTAATTAAATTTCTCGGATATTTTAATCAGATTACCATTGTGTCAGAGTCTAAAAACACACATTTTGAATAGTTAGTTAAATTCCAACATTCGATTTTCGTTAAAGATGATGATAAATCAGGTCTTTTAATTCGTAAATCACTTCCACTTAGCACTGGTACTTCTATCACTTCATCATAAATTTTTGAAAGCAAATTTCTGCAATGGAAAATTAGGATTTAATAAATATAATTTTCTTGCATTAAAAAATAATAACTGTATTTATATAGAAAATAATGTGAAATTGTGAAATTACAAAATAAATGAAATTAAAATTTTTACAGAAAATATTATTTAGACAAAAAATTTAAAAAAAAATTTCTCTTTAACTGTTGCACATGTTTTTTTGGCCTTATCTCAACTTTTACTTTTTTCCTCACCTCATTTCCAGACCCAGTTCATTCGTTACGATCACAACTAGACCATGACGTGTATTTTGTTTTCTTAGTGAACTCCCTAATACAAGGCAACCTGCTGCATAAGTGTCTCGTGTGGCAAGAGTAACGTACGCTGTTCTCGTCGGAATCATGTTTGCATCGAATATTTGATGACTACATTACTTGCTACTACTATACTTTGGCGCCGGGACATGGCCTTGACTCTCCTTCTGATATCAGAACGATAACGACGAAATAACCGGCTTTCATGAATTATGGCTAATTTTTAACATTTTTTTACTACTTTTTATATGAATATTTATGCGTTTTATTAATATAAAAAATTAACTTTTTACGTCTGAGTAAAATAGGCAGGGGCAAAGCGCCAAAGCGGGTAAAGTCCACCTGCGATTACACGTGTGAGTAACAAATTATGACGTAAAAACTATGAAGGTAAATTACCTACAAATCCTAATAGACATAAGTTAACTTGAATAATATTCCGTTAAAAACTTTTATTTTCCAATTACATTCTTCCTTTTTTAATAAAGAAATTATTTTTAAGCTTTTAAGACATTAATTTAAAAAAAAAAACTTTATTTAAATTCTTATATAAGAAAGTTTTGGAGGATAATTTAAACTTAAATTTAGTTCAGTCGGTTTAGTTTTAAGAGTGTAATTGGAAGAATGGTTATTAAAAGCTTTAAATTTAGTTTCTGTCCATGCATCTCGTACTTACCTTAAATCAGATGATGCTTTAAATGAAATTAAAATAATTAATTTCTTGTTTGTGTATGATCTCAAAGTGTGGCCCAAAACTAAAGCTCCAATCACAGAATCTTTATCGGTTGCTGCGGTTACAAAAGCTAATTTCTCGTCGGTCTTCATTTGTTTGGGAGGAGATGGCTTTAACTTATTAGTAATATCAGAGAGAGGAGGTAGTGGAGTGAGAGTGCCTAATTCCTCTTCCTGCTGGTCAAGGAAAGATACTTTTTTAAGTTTTTCTTGAGAACGCTTTCTTTTTGGCGTTCTTCTTTTACTTTGGGCCATTAAAACTTGTTCGGTGTGCTCTCGTACCCAGTCCTTTATCTCACTTTCGTATTGCAGTTTATCTGTTTCTGTTTCTTCAGTAAAAATTGCATCTTTGTTTATAGAGGTCATCATAACGTTGGCCAAATCAGTTGTTGGTTGTGGTTTTGCTAAAATTTGCGTTTCTGCAACATTCCTAAGTGCGGACTTTTCCGGTTTTTGCCTCTGGTCGGTGTCTTCTATTATATACAACGTTGGGAAGTCAAAAGATCTACTCGTTTCGGGTGTCGGTTTTATTTTCATGGCAGATTTTGGCTTTTTAGCATCTTTAATATCTCGAAGTATGTCAAATTTACGTAATTTATTCTCTTTAGGTATTTCTCTTGGGGATTCTTCAACCTCTCGTACTTCGGGTGAAGCTGGTTCTGATTTTTTCATTTCCTCAAGATCTTTAATCTCAGGCAATGGAGACAATAACCTTTTCCTGACAAATGGGGGTAATTCCATTGGAGTTTTCAATTTATGCAGTTCTTTATATTTCTGCACTTTTGGCGATATTTCTTGTTTTCCACTGTATGTATTCCCCTTCATTTTCGTTTGTTGAAATTTTTCTTGTTGTGAACCTCTGCACGTAGTTGTCTCGGGCTTTGCTCGCAATTTTTCTTCATTTATGCACTTTTCCTGAAGTGACTGCAAACCCAGGGGTCTTGTTCTCTCAAGGGCCTCATCTGTTTGCATTTTGGACGCTTGCAGTTCAGACATAACTGACTGCAATCCTCCGGGTCTACTCTTCTTTAATTTTTCAGTTTTTATTGCTTCAAACTTTTGCGACTCTGATAGTGTTTCTGTTTGCAGTCGTAAAGTGGATGCAACGTCTTGAGTTTCCACTTCAAATATTCCTTTATGTTTTTCCGCTTCTGATTGTAATTGCAGTTCCCGAGGTTTTACATGCTTGCCCTGTTCTGTCCACAAGAGACGTTTGCGTCCTTCGAATGCGCCAATGTCTTGCGTTTTTTCCTTCTGCAAGGCCTCATATTTGCGCACTTTTGCCAACGTTCTTTGCTGACTTTGACTGGATGTACTGTCTTGAGTTTCTGATTTCCATTCTTCTGTATATGCGCGCGCATGGGACAAGTGCAATCTACTGGTTGCAGCATCTTCTGTTTCTTCCGTAACTATTTTTTTGCTCGCTCCTTTAAGAATTTTCGATTGAAAACCGGATGCGCAGGCGTCAGTTGCTTCGGAGACAAGACATTTTTTAGTGGTGTCGATTCGTTCTTCAGCTGTCGTGGATACAGATGTAGTGCGCACTGTACTTTCAGACTCATATTTAGATACAGAAAGCAGTTTTTGCAACTTTTTATGCTGGAAAATGACTTTGGAACTCGACACTGTTGAGCGCAAGTGAATTTCCTTACTGGATGCACCATTCAATAAAAGCAATCTTTTATTTAGCAATTTTAAAATCCTGATCAATCTTTCTTCAATATCCTGTAATACGTCCCGCAGTGGATGATAAACCATTGCACTCAGAACATACGCATCTGAGAATACGATAAATTACAATATACGGTATAGAGATGCAAAAAATTAGTTTCTTACCTTTAGATTTTCTATCTTCCGCTTCTTGCTCGACATTCCCTCCTCCGAATTTCTTGTCGTAAGTGACAGCAAGAAATGGATGACAGCTAAAAATGAGATTAAACCCACGTTTATTCCCACAAGAAGAATTAATAACAAATTATGGAATTAACATTAATTAAATTTTATTTACTACTCTAAAAATTGACATTTATTTCTCAAAATACATTCTTCCCTACATTATAATAATTGAAGTGGTAATTTGAAGATAATTTTCTTATTAAACTGTCAGGATAGTCCCACTAAACATTAAAACATCGAGAAAACACAATTCATCATTGTTTTGTTATACAATCTGTATGATAAAAGACGGTCGATAAGGGCTGTGTTTGGTTGGGAAGCCAAGATATTGACTGATAAGTTAAATATTTGATGATACGACGCAAAAAAATATGTTCCACGTGTTTCTATGCTATTTTTATACATCATTGTCAAATATAAAAACATCAAAATTTATTTATTTTTATACTCTTTGCATACCCTAACACTGGAAAACAACAGGAAATGTTTTTCTTTCCTCTTTCCTCTTCCTTCTTTTCTGCTTTTGGCACGCTGGAAGGCCGGCCAACTTGAGTTGAGAAGTATGGATCTGTTTCTAGAAGTGATTGCACGACGGCACCTTCCTTCGTGCAGAGCACTACACGTCCGTCGGAAGAAAACATCATGGTTGTGCTGCCACCTGCAAGTACTGAGGCCTTGTAGTTGAAGTGATGAAGTCGATAACGATGTGATATTTTGAGCTTTAACTAACCAAATATCGTAGTTTACATTAGCTACAGGGTTCGATAGTTCATTATGGCGACCAGAAGTTTGACAGAAGTGTTTATTTTAATGAGAAATAATGCTATGCAAAGTCGGCATATATATTCTGAACAGGTTCGTGGGTTGAGGAAATGACTAATTTCCTAATTTAGTAAAGAATAATTGAGCATTGAAGTTTTATATTTTTTTACACCTTTCTAATAAAGTCCATGGATGATAAAATGGCACTGGTTCAGTCAGATCCGGAATCAGGATTGAATTATGGAAGGGACAATAGATTACCTCCGGAATGGTGAGAGATGATTTCATCTTTTTGTGTACAGGTATTTACAGATATTTAATGTATATTTCTGGAAATTTCATTTTAAAGGGTCGATGGATTAGAGGAAGTTCAATATCAAATAACCAGAATAAGACAAATGAGTAAAAACAATTTTAAATATTTTTATTTAGTGATTATGGTATCTTAAATTCTTTTGTTTTTCAGTGAAGGAATTATCAAGTTTACACGATAAACATTTAAATCGCCCTACGTTGGACGATAACACAGATGAAGAACAAGCTATGGAAATGATGACTCAAGATGTCACACAAATGTTTTCTTACTGCCATCGACTCGTTCATCAAATTAGAAATAAAAGTTACGGATCGGGATTTCAAGAGCAGCGTTTAAGTCATAACGTAGTACAGTCTCTTGTAACCACGTTACAGGATCTGTCTACTTCGTTTAGGCAATCTCAGTCTAATTATCTAAGAAGTAAGTTATTAAAATGGGGATCAAATGTAAATAATTACTAATAATTTTATTTTTATTATTTAAGAAATTAGAATGAGAGAAGAAAGGTCTCAACAGTACTTTGAAACTAATATTGGAAATGGATTCGCAACCGGTGATCACGAACAATTTGAAATGGATGAATTATACAATAGAGTGCGTTTATTTGTAACTTTGTTCTCGTGGGTCTGAGCAAAGTCCCGGTCCATGTCCATAATTGAATGGAATGGCTTACACAATTTTTGGGACTAAATGCTTTGTACCGTATTATAAATTTTTCAGAACATTTGTCGACGTTTGTAAAGTTGGCCCAACGTTTTTCAAATAGCGTTTTCTCGCAAACTGTAACGGAACGAAAGTTGAAACTTTAGAACAAACCAGAAGGAACATAGCTATAGCTAGTGTATTCGTTGGAGATGTTCTGATGAGTGACGACCATGTTGACCAACTTCATACACGTCATCTGGCAAATTAAAAAACGTCCCAATTGTTGTTTATATATGGTAGCTGCATTCAAAAACTAAAACAAAAATCGTGTTTTCAGTTCTAGACGTCACTTATTTACATTAAATTGACAAGTGAGAATAAATGAGTATAAATGACGTTTAAAAGTCAAAACTCAAGTAAAACACAGTTATGTTTAGTTTTTGAATGCAACTACTATAGAATAGTTTAAATCAATTTCATTTTTATCCATACAGACGTAGTTCAAAACACGAATGTTTATCCCAGTCCCCTATACGGTCCCGATCCTGCTGTGGCATTCTGGTGTGGATGGATGCTGCTAGTTCCTCTAGGGTAGTTTAGACCAATGGTTCCCAACCTTTCCACTTTTTCAGACCGGCAAGGCAGCCTTTAGCCTATTTTATGCACCGTTTTAAGCACATTTTTGGCGCTGTTTTATGTCACAGACCGGTTGTGGAAACCATTTGTCTAGACTAGATGAGACTCATCAGTTTAATATTTTCAAGCTCAAAACTAGATCGGGTTGAAATTGTGAACTTTAGCATCCCTAGTTTGGTTCTACTATATATATATAAATAATTTAATTTCACAGACTTTACAAAAATGGGGCTAAATTCTTCAGTTAGGCAATAATGGCAAAAATTTACTGCGTGGCATTTAAATCCGAAATTTCTGATTTATTTTTAAAATCTGCACCGTAACTGAATGACCTAAATGTGTTTAAAACTATTTTGATACAGATAAAACAATTACTAAAATAATTAAAAGAAAATTGTGGATTCTGAGACATGAGGCAAAAATGTGAGTGATGTAATCAAGAAAATTTAATATTTGATCTCAATGATTGTACTAAAACATTTCATTGAAAATTTCTTGCTTTGTGATACTGTCACTTACTTTAATTCAATATTTTTTACCTGAAACGTTATAAGGTGTTTCAACCATACAGCTGGTATGACCGTCATGTGCTTGTAATTATCTTAAATTTTTACCAGTTATAACCGCAGCTGTATGTGTAGGTTACTTGTGCGTCAGAGCTCTTTGGAATATCACGTTTATTCGCACTACTTCCATACAAATCGCGTTAAAATGGCACTAATAATGCCGTCAAGAGGGGTAGAAATGACATGAAATATTCAACAATCTTTATAACTTTGGTTTTACGTCATGATACTTACATTTTTCATTTATTTCAGGAATTTACAAAAGATCAACTTCTTTACCTGGAAGAAAACACACAACAGGTTCAACACCGAGAAAGAGAAGTACAAAATGTCGTTCGTTCTATAGCAGAATTAAATCAAATATTTAAAGATCTATCACAATTGGTTGTTGAACAGGTAAGAATTTTAAAAATGTTGTTATCGACTAAATAATTACTCCATTAAAATTGTATTTTTACTTATTTATTAGGGTGCCGTTCTAGATAGAATAGATTACAATTTGGAACAATCTCAAACAGAAGTACACGAAGGATTGCAGCAGCTTCAAAAAGCAGAGATTCATCAAAAGAAGAATAGGAAAATGATGTGCATTATTATATTAGCAGTAGTTACTACATTACTCATCATAACATTAATAGCCATTAAATCTTGAAAGAAATTATCAACTAACGACGTAAAGTGTAAATAATGTAAAGCGACGAAATAAGTTTTTCAGACAAATTAATTGACAAATAATCTATCGCATTCCAATCAAGCGGATTCCAAATTATCATTTTTGCAATTCATTATATACACTAAGTTTTTTGTTCTATTTATATTTATTCTATGTTTTTGTAATTACTTTTCTCTGCCAATTTTATTTATTTAATGCCCGTCACCCGTGTGAAACATTATGAAAATATATATAATATAATAATTATTTTTAAAGTGCTCGTGACACGTGAGGTTGTGAAACTTTATCCAACGATACGAGATATTACAATTACATTTTGTAGAATTTATTTTTCTGGTATTGTAATTCTTTATTTTAAGGAAGAGTTTACTCAGTAAATAAATTTTACATGGGTATAACAAGATTTATACTAAAAAAAAAATATTTTTTCAAAAGATATGAAGTAATGATTTTACGTTCAATACAATATGTGAGATGAAAAAAAAAAGTGGATATGCAAGGATTACTATACACGTGATAAAAACGTGAAAAAATTATTAATGGCCAGAGATGAGATAGAAGGTAGAGGGCGGTTGATACCGAAACACGAGCGCCTGGTTTAAGAGTAGGATGCGTTGCATGCTGGGAAATAGTAGTAATTTTGCTGCTCGTCTGCAACGTTAGCCGCATCGCGTCGAGGGCGCTTGTCATGGGAGTAGAATCGAAACGGTGTTTGAATGATTGAGCTAATATTAACGTCTGCTATCATCGTTTGCTGATAACCAGATTGGGATTTATAGTTGTGTCACAGTACAATTTTGCGAGATGATGTAGGAAAACATCTTTGAAATGTGAAAAAGTTATTCATTTTGATCGTAACATGGCGGAACATTCGAGCTCGTCCACACCGCGCTGTGTTTTGGATGATAATTCCTGCCTCTCGCTGAATTCCATCCTATCATCGTTTAATACACCGATTAATGAAGAGCAAGCCTGGGCCGTCTGTTACCAATGTGCGAAGTGTTTGCAAGCGGAATGGAAGAAAGATCAACATACCTGTTTCGTCTTGAACGATTTGGGGCAAATTTTAATTCATAAAGACGGAATTATTCATCCTAACACCAAGTCGGTTACGGTATCAGGTAAGTGTTACGGTGGAAAAATATCAATTCGTTTCTATCAACCTATTTGTAATCCCAAAGAAATTGAATTTCCTATTTTCTATGTCGTTGCTCAATTTAAAATCTGAAAATTTCAAATTTTATTTTTTTTCCAACACCTTTGATTAGAACGTTAAGATTAATTGCAAACTGATTTGTTTGCTTAAAGAAAACAAACAAAAAAAGAAAACACTTGATCTATTACAGGGATTAATCGATGTTAGGGTTGAATGTATATATTTGGATTCTGCATGGCAACCAATCAATACTTCGACATTTCAATCTAAGGGGTTTATTTTAAAAACAAATACAAGATAGTATTCGATATTATTGTGTATATTTCTAATCATACAAGTATCCTCAGCGTGATTCATTTCAATGTTGTTAAACATTTCCCGCGATTCTATCCTGATTTTATCTCGGATGAAAGTATGACTAATTTATCAACGTACAGTAGACGAGGAAAGTCGGGGAATCAGATCTAGTAGCCTAAATAAATCAGATATTTATTTATGTAAACAAAATCATTTGAAATTCCTGTTTTCGTAACGGATTTTGTCATTTATGACGCAATGACGATCCTTAAACAAATGACACACAGTCACATATTTAACGATGTTAAAAAACCTGACCAATTTCGTAATAAAATAATCATTGCGTTATTATATGAAATATATTATTATAAAAGTAATAAAAATAACTCGTTTTAATCACGTCAGTCTATCTTTACTAACCATAACGGAATTTGAAATGTAAATATTTAAAAGTAACAAGACACCTGAGTCGTAGATTTCAAATAATTTCGCGTAATTGTTTTTTTTAATATTTTCAATTCATACAATATTATAAGAATTTATTCAACTATACTGTTTACAAATATAGATTTAACCGTGACCTTGAAAAAAAATGTGTTCGCACGAGGTGTAGGAGGCTGTTGCCATGCCAACATTGATCAGTTGATCAAAGGGATGGGATGAGAGCGTATTTCAACAACGCAATAGAGACTAGATTCGACCAAACGTTAGTTTCCATCTAATTTATAAGTGTTAAATGATGTAGTCGGCGAGTGGAACGTAAGGGGTTAGAGAGGAAACGTGTTGTGAAAACAGAGGAAAGCTGTTAAGTCATAATCAGAGGGAAAAGCAGTCAAGTGTGAAGCCAGTCTTCGGTGGTAATTGACACCTGTGGGTTTTGCTTGTGAGAAAAGTACTTTCACTGAATACCTCGAAACCTAAAAAAAAAAAAAAAAATAGAGAATAAATGATAATAATTGTGTCTATGGGTACAATTTTTTTTTAACCGTCAACGGGCATCGAATGGAAGTTCTGACAGAAGCAATTGGGTGTGGTGGTCGAGGAGTGACATGCTAAACAGCAAATCACTCCCACGTGAATATTTCTCTTATTTTATGTGATGGAAAAAGATGTGCGGGTTTTTTTGGGCGCTATCTATCTATTTATCTTATTAATTGCGTTATACGTTAATAATAAATGATGCGATTTGTTTTTCTTCCTGCACGAGAAAGGGAAAAAAACGGTTTTTGATGTTGAAATATAAAAAGAAAAATTTAAAACAGCTTTGGTTTGACCTCATGTATGTACAGCAAAGGATTGAAGACGAGTTTTGCAGTAAAATTCAGGTATCTTTGCCCAACACTACCTGAAGGCAACCCCAGCAGCAGGTCAGGCCAGGACTGCTACGACTAAGTAAAGGGTCATTTTGAGTATGGAAAAATTAATTAATTTAAAAAAATAATTTTTTTTGGGGTTTTTGTTTATGCAGAAAGGGTTACTGATCTTTCACTTTCCGAATATTCTAGGAAATCTAGAGTTTTTAACCTGGGATCATTTGTAAATACGGTATGAAGCGTAAAGGAGGTCAAATTTTGCGAAAATGTGGAATAAAATGGTGAGAAAGTGATGCAGGAAATGAATGTTAAGTTACTCGTTTGGTGAGTTTGGGTTTACAGGGAAGTTCGTTTGTAAAATTGTCTTTTTAAAAAATTTATTATGAGTTTTATTTACACATTTGCAAGCAGAGATCTAATCGCTTATCTACATTTAAGGGATTACACGGGTTCTTAACTCGTTTAACTCGACTCGAAATTTTTTTTAATTTTATTTTTTTATTTATACCTCGAGAATCGTGTTCTGACGCCATTTTTGGTGCTAAAAATGAAAAATAGTGCAATAAACCTTTTTTTCACATCATAATTTATTTTCTATAACCTCAAATTAGCTCGAAGGGATGCTCTTGTTTGGGAGAAATCAAAAATCGCGTTTCGAGTAGCCAATCTCCTTTCCTCCCTACCTCCCTTCCCCCTTTTCCTATTTTACAGCCTCACCTGCTCCGGTCAGGTGTTGGAATGGTGTCGGCAGTGTGCAGGGCCAGATGGTGTCACGAACTGAAATGTCATAGTGGGCATGACAGGACATCTGGTTTTTGTACCTATGCCCCTTCAACCGTCGGATACCTTTGATCACTTTTTAAAGAAACATGTTTGTTAATCGTTAGACACTTTTCCTTCCAGGCAACTCGAAAAACTTTTCCTAAATTCAAAAAAAAAAAAAAAAAAAAAAAAGTTTTTCACATTCTCACCCTTTCATTTATAGAAACGAGTAGCGTCTTCCCTTTAGGCTAAAAATTTTATTTAATTTTTTTTTTTTTAAATTTATCATTTAGCTCGCCTCGTTCATTTTAGGATATTCACCGCCACTCATAATAAGATTTTTTGCTCTTTCTTCTTTTGAAAAGATTATTTCAACTCCATATAATTTTAACCATTCAACTAAGGTATAATTGCGTTCATTTCTTTCGATGAAAGGAATATAAGTAGTTGTTAATGTCTAATAAATTATAGTCGAAGGTAACTGGACGTCGAAAGAGACATTTTTGTGCTAGTGGGCTATGAAGCCAGTCAGTGTATATGAAGTTGTTTGTTCAATGGAACCCATAAAAAAGATGATAATTTCATTTTGATAGGGTTTTAAAAATATCAAGGCAACTTGGGAGAACTTGTTACCTAGGGATGCTGTTACCACAGCAACCTATTGGCTTGTTTTCATTATTTTTTAAGAAAAATTTTTTTTTGGTAGAAAAAATGTTGTGGATAAGCGTTAATAGCAAAAAAATAAAAAAAAAAGTTAAAGGCCTATGTAAGTAGTGTTTTTGAGTAGGCACTTAGCTAAATATGTGATAAACAAAAGAAAAAGATGAAATGGCTCTCAAGGTCGAGGTGAATAGCCATGCAAAGTTTCTTGAGGGCATTTAATGAAAATTTTGGTTTGAAGCTAGGATTTATTATTAATACGATGCTTCTGGCTGATGCTGGGAGCCAATGGGACAGGATCGAGTTGCGAACAGGTGCGAGGTAATGGTCATAAGTTCAGGGTTGAATTTTGACCTGAAAACAGTTTTAAAAAGTGCAAGTTTGTGGGAATAAAGTTATCTGATTGCAATGCAACCCTTTTTCTCTATACGCGAGTTGTAATAATAAAGGGAAGAGGATGACTCGGAGCGTCGCGGTTTGAAATAATGCGGTGATGCATGAAATGAAATTACTCGATATTGTTATTTTCGGTTCTGCCGTGATAATCTGCAATTACAATTACAGTATAACAGCAGCTGGAAATCAATGGGAGAAGGGAAAAAATAAGACTAAAAGTCCATGGGTTAACCAAAGTTGATTTTGTAGTATTAATCAAACTGTTTGTTGTTCGTTCAATAACAAAGAAAGTCGACAGGAAGTAGAGTGGATGCAATTGGCTCTGTTTGTGCTCGTACATTGTATCGAAGCAATCAAAGATGGTGGGTGGGAGGGGGGTGTCGTCCTGGTGGTGGGGTTGAAGGAATTATCGAGTGCGGTCATTTGCGACTTGCTCAGCACAGCAGGTCTGTCTCCCGTGTCCGAGAAGTGGAACGGGGATGTTATGCTGACCAATTTATGTGGAGGAAGCTGAAGTTGTGCTTAATGTTTACGTCCTAAAAGCATTTGTGTTTTTAGGGTAAAAAAGAGGTCGAAATTAGGATGTTGTTTTAGCTTCCAATCCTTTGAATTCAGTTTGGTTTTTACGGTGTACGTTTATGTATGTAAATTTATTATGAATGATGTTGTGATAAGCATCGAAATTATCCTCGTTTTCCACCTCAGAGGATGATGTCAGTTGATCGGTATTGGATAGAAGAGATTTATGTTTAGCTTGTCTGAAATCGAGCTCTAATGCAGCCTTGATGTTAAGCTTTTGACGGTTTGTTGACTGTTTGACGGATCAAAGGGTGAAAGGATGAATTCCTTGGTCTTATATGCTGCAAAAAAATTTCAGCTTTAAGTACACATGTTGACTTTGATGTAAGTTTGTGGGCAAAGCTGGCCTTTAGATTTCTTTTTTTTTGACCAAAGGTAGCCTTTACATCAACTTTACAAAATTAAATTTAATGAATACTGTTTAAAGAAGATGTAAATTCAGATTTAAACATCATCTTTCATGTCAACTTCCCACAATTTTACAAACGTGAAGCTCAAATGTAACATTTCACATTGAATTTACTTTTGTAAAGCTCAAATTTTTTGCAGTGAACCGGATGTTTATAGTAAAAAAGTAAATGAAATGTAAAATTTTAAGACTTGGGCCCCAAGTAGGACTATATAAGGGGATTCTGAACCTTTTGAAACAGGTGAAACGATTATTTTCTGGCATTTTTGGTTCCTCTACCAAAGCCCTGCCGGATTAATTAACCATTTTGCAGGACCAAGCGATGTCATGTAGTAATAATAATTCAGCAGTATACCTCCCTTGTCTCTAAAGCACCTCGGACTGCTAGATCTTTAATTAAACCAATTAAAAGAAATTGATTGCTGTGAAGTGGTGTTTACGCACCCCCTGACACTTGCAGTTCTCTTATAAAAGTCATATTTTAGGATTAAATAAGCTTAAAAGCAAAATACGCTAAGAATGTACAAAATCGAGGAATCACCACTACTAACAGTGTATAAATAATCCAGTTAACTTGTCTGGTGGTTGCTAGAATAGAATTTCAAGTGCACTCTCGTGATTTTGTCCAGACTAAAAGAAGTGTCATGTTTGGTGTGTCTGCTCTACCACTTACGAAACTCTTTGTCAGTGTCACCTCACTCAATCAAGAAAATTCATCTGCAGCAATACCAAATTAGAAAAATTGATTTTCTGCGCGTTCTATTTTAATTAAGTTTCATTTTTCAACTTCTTTCAATTTTTTAAAACAATTCGAGTAAATTTTTTTTCTGATATTGTGATATATAACCTGCTCTTAGCCAACTATGCTGAAGGATGGGACTTGGGGGGTTGCCTGCATTGTTTGACAGGGGCCACACATGATCCTTAATTTCAATTTTTTCGTTACATTTTTTTTAGCTTTATAATTTAGAATTGGTTCTGGTGAGATCTTCTTAAACTCGGAATGAGATTAGACCAAAAACAACACCCACCAAGAACCTTGAAGAACCGCCTTTTAGCCTTGTGGTCAAGGTTTGTCGTATCCTTTATTACATTTAAGCCTTTTATGCCTTTTGACTCAACCGAGAGTGGGTATATTTATTCATACAAAGCCTTTGAAAACACACAAATTGATTCCATCATCCCCTTTTTTGTGTTTTCTTTATTCTCTTTTTCCTCACACGCCGTCTCTTTACATGATTGATGGAGTGTAATGATATTATAAATGTATGATTCATTTTGGCGTGAACAACATCATGCTCTGGTTGCAGCTATTCGAGCTATTCCTTATGCTTTTTCGAAAGACTTGATCGATTTTCGGTTTCAATTTTCACCAGTAATTTCGAGAAAACTCATGAAATTTCAACTCAATTTTGTGCCTCGAGGCGCGCTACTTCCCATCCCATCCATTTATTGGCTGCATATCTTCTCGCAAGCGCCTTAATCGATAATGTTTGAATTGATTGGAAAAAGGCGGAGCTGCACGGTCGGTTTCGGTCACTGTTTTGTCACGAGAGGGAGAACCACGCTCTGTTGATCAACAGTGATGCGAGAGAAGCAATTTGAGGTTGAAAGTTTTTAATTTTTTTTGTTGTATATGCTGTATTTTTCGAATTGAAAATCCTTTTGAAAAATATTCTAACAACCTTGAACGAGATTTTACATTCTTTAACGAGTGTAAAATGCTGCGGCAATATATCACACCGGAGTGACGTAATTTGACACAAAGTATGGAATTCTCCTGACAGGAGGGAGAGGATTTGAGTTAATTAGGGATAAGTTGTAAAGATGCAAATCGTGTTGAGGCACATTTTATGAAAAGAGGCAATTAGGTGTAATTACTCCTAAAGAATATTTAGATAAAGGGATTCAAAAAGTAATGAAGGGTTTTAGGTTTAGTGAAAACGGAACCTTTGATGATGTGATGGAGTTTGTGGAACATGAGAAAGTCGAGATAATTTTATTTATTTCGGATGTAGATTCGTATTAAAGTATAAAAGTTCAAAGGAAGTTTAACCCAAAAAATTTTTTCTTAGTTAAAAATATTTTTTTATTATTTTTATTACATTAAAAAAATTGTTAATGTTATAATTAAAATGCTTGTGAGGCTTGAGGATGGAAAAAGAGGAAATATAAACAGAGGAAAGAACCTTGAAATGTTTACCGAAGATTATGTCGTGACAAATTGTAATTTTTATATTCATGGTAGGGAATAGAAATTTAGGATTTTTTTATTCTCTCTTTTTAGTTTTTATCTTAATTTTTTTTTTTTATTATCAGGAAAGAGTTAATGTGTGCAGTGCGTGATAAATAAAAAAAAATGTAAAGTGAAGTGAAAGGATGTTAAGGTTAATGATATACAATTGAAAGTAATTTTATCTCTAGTTTTCTCTTTTTTAATTATTTATTTATTTATATACATTTTTTTATTCGTATAAAAAAAAGTCGAAATTTAATTCCTAGTTCACAACTTCAGTAAATTTTTTAAATATTTAAGTGTTTTGAACTTAAAATTAATTAGTATTTAAAAAATAATGACATTCTGAATCCATTTTATGTGATTTAAAAGGAAAAAACGACGTAATTCAAAAAGATTGATCGCAGTCATTCAAATCGGCGTGATTTATTCAACTCTTAAGAATGAAAAATGTTGATGTTCAGTCATTCATAGTAAATAAGGAAATATTCTTTTCCTCTGAGGGTGGGTGAGTGTTTGTACTATGTTACATTGCGTGAATATTTGATGTTGTAGTAGTTATTCGAATGAAGGGAAGGGAACAACCATGGGACAGTGAACTTAGATGTTTTAATTTATAGAGAAATGTTTTCCTGTTTACTTTTAAATATTTGCACGTGGAAATTTTTTTTACTACTTTGTTTTAGTCGTTTGTATCTACATGATATTCCTTAATTGGTTTTGCAATCGTTTAAAGAGTGTGTTATGGAGGGAAAGTGAAATTCGCAACCAGTCGTTGACTATATAACCAGTTTTAATAACCCGTTTTAAAATAGTTCCCTTTAAGAAAAAAAAGTTTAGTATTCGGTTTTTGCAAGAACCAAATAGAAAATTTGCAAATAAAAGCAGGAAATGTCTGGGAAATAAAGAGGCACTTTAAAGAATTGTATTCTTTTTATGTTAAACACTTAAATTTTTTTTTAAAAAAGTCATATACTGATGGGACCTACAGCAAAGTATCCACAGTTCCTGTCACACAAACTACAAACTACAGAATAAAAAAACTCATTTTTACCACTCACCAGCAAAGATGCTCGAAGACATTACATACTAGATGCTTTCAGAGATTCCTAGATTGAGTATACTTACGGTTTATATCCAATTTATGTCTTTGCTCACTTCTCATTTGATGTTCATCTGCTGACTTTAGATGAATGAAACACATCGAGTTTACCCTTATATAAAATATTGCTGGCAGTGACGGCCCTAAATCTATATTAAGATGGGTTGTAAATACATATTTATGATTTAAACCATGTATTATGCATGATTTTTTAAAATATTGCGATTTATATTTTGCAAACTTCTGGTTGAATACTGCATAATATTGAAAACTGGTAAAATCTGACGGTAGGATTGTACTAGAGGGAAAACAGTCATTATTTCTTGCATTGTGGAGCTATCAATCATAGTGCGCCACTCGATTTGTGATAAAAATACCGACTTTTTATTTTCTTTTTGCTTTTGGCAATCAATTTCAAACTGGACGTTTGAAATTAGAAAAAAAAAATAAAGAAAAGAAGAAACTTCAACGGCAGTGACTCGACAAATTGTCTCCTGCTTGAAACTTCAACATTTTATCTCTCGTTAGAGTTGTTAACCTTGAGGTTAAATCGAATTAAACAGTAGTTAACCTGGTTTAAGGCCAAAGAGCCATGTTTATCTTGCTTAGCTAGTATCCCATGATCTCATCATTAAAAGCCTTTTATAAAACTCTTCTATCGAATTTACTTGAAATTAAATAGAAAAATAATTAGTTTTTCTTATTTTTTTGCATTGTAAATCACGAGAAGTAAATTTTCCATTTTTTCCCTAAATTCAATTGCCGTGTCGAGCATGTGTGCCAGCAATTACGAAAGAAGACAAAGGTGATGAGAATGCCAAACTCGTGTTGTTTTCCTTAAAGATAAAAGTCATTGCTGTTTTCTAACCTTTGGATGAGTGTACCGGATACAAAAGCCAAGGCTATACGGGGGAAAAAGAAAAGGAATAAGGAAAAAGAAAGAATATAAATATAAAAATAAGAAAAGAGAGAGAAAAACGGCGATATTGGAAGAAGATAGAAGAGAAAGTTTGTGTGGGATAAAGCTCACGGAACTAAATTGCTATCGTCTCATACAAATGAAAAGAGGCGGTCGGATTTCTATTATTATTCTGTTTACTTGTTTATGACTTATGAGAATGCAGCTGAGATTACACTTAATAGTTTTTTCTGTGTGTGTGGATAATGGGTTAAACGTGATATGGAAGAATTCGAGCAAAGTTTTGCTTCATTGTTTATTGGGTTTTATCAAAAAAATTTGTCAAATATTTGACAAATTGGTTTTAGATTTTGAAGAATTCCTTAGTAGATGGGGAAAATATGTTTACATAATGTCAGAGGCCACTTAATTTAGTGGAAATTAATAGATAACCTTAAAAGACCTTTGAGGAACAAGGTCTTAGTTAAGTCAGCAGGAAACTTGTGTTGTACTGCATTTCTGACCGATAAATGTCAGTGATAAATTATATCTGTGCAAATTCCTACACGTTTTGAATGGGAGTTTATTTCCCCGTCGTAAAATATAGATCACTATTATGTCATCATCGAATAATTAAAACACGAAGAGGGAAAAAAAGAGATTAGATGGCGTATAAGTGCAAATGGAATTTTAAACCAATTTAAAAACAAAAAAAAAAATACTTGTTTACTTTTTTATAAGATTTTCCTCGTCTATCGATCCACCCGGCTAGTTTTTAAAGGTGGGTGGGTGGTGAGGGGAGGTGGAAGGAAGGGTTGATGGATTGAAGTAATAATTTTAAACGTCAGTTAGTTAAGCTTCATATATACAGGTAGAGAATGAAAAATAACTTATGGCTGGTTTGTAATATTTGTCCAAGAAGAGGAGGGCATAAAAGAAATAAAACATATGTGCTAGTAAAGTTTTTATAAGTTATTGCCACTGTGGTGTGGCAAGTTCGTAAATACGTGGGTGGTTGATACTGCCAATAGCAGTTGAGCCCACGTGTGACCTGTAACATGACCAGTAGAAGAAAAAAGGACAAGTCCAGGGATAGATACACGTGTTCTTGTCCAACCTTTTGAAACTTAAAGCTGAAAAGAGGAAGAAAAGGCTTAAAGGCATCGCCAGGAAGATGCAAAATGCGGAAAAACTAAAAACCAATATTCAAAGCTCCGTCAAATGCATCGACGGTTTAACCACCGCAGTCGATACGTGAATTCCCGAGGGTTTAGAGGGTTACAATTCGACTAGTGGTCTATAAATCCAGAGATTTAATAAGAGTAAAACTGTTTGGGTGGTCATTCTGAGTTTTTTTTTTGTTTCTTCTATATATACTGAAAGTGCATTTCGTCTGGGGCTTGGAAAGGTAGCATTAGGAGGTAGTAAAATAGTGACGATTCATGGGAGAATTGATTGTTTTCAGCTGTAGTAAATGGAGTATTTGGCACGAGGACAAGAACGAGAGCATATTGACTGCATGGCCGAAATTACTCGTGAATTTCCAAAGTTTTTTCGATCGAATATTTTAATATTCTCATCAAGCTCGACACGAAAAGAAATTTCTAGACTGCTTTGTCACTGTTACACCCATTAGACGTGATGTCATCCCGTAAGAACTGCTTGAATTACCCACAATTGTCTACTGCACGAGTTCTTTTTAGCGTGGTTTACATAATTGTTCTGATCTGCTAGCTTAGTTTCAAGAGTTTTGTATTCAGTGACGGTCATAGTCCTTGAAATCAAAGTTGCGCTAAAACAAACCTGACGTTTATTTCTCTTGTGTCTACTGAAAAACTTGACTTGACCAAGTTGACCCATACGTTCATTGAATTGTCTGACAAATTTGAGTGATGATGTTGGTTTAATCAAACTAGATCAAATCTCGATTTTGCTTTAGGTAGAGTAACGATTTCCATTCTTCAATTAAATTAGTGCAACCACCTTAACAGACCACAAACCCAAATCATCTCACTTGGAAGCTCGACCAAATTAGTTGCACGCTTGAGACACGAACATATTCGAGCAAAATTACAAAAAATTGCAGGGTACATATGTTTCCTTTGCTTGGCTTTATCATCACATTTCCAACTACTTTCATTTTCTATGGAAATAATTACACATTTAGCTCTTAATAAAACTTCAACATTGCGAAATACTTACTAGATAACACGAGAGGAATTCAGGCTAGACTTTTTGTGGTTCAATGTCAGTATACAGGATTTTTTTATATTTTTATTCAGTCGAATGTAGTAATTGAATATATTGTACTGACTCGTTTCTAGTCTATAATTTTGCGACTGTTTATTTCCACTAGTGGATCTGAGCCTGTCAGTCACTAGGCATTCTGGTTTGGGAATTTGACAGCAAGGCCGAATAGGAGAAATTTAAAATAGCTGTTTTTACAACGACAGGGCTGGGTTTGGTATTTATTTAAGTGGTAGTTTCATTGTCTTTATGTTTAGTAGAAGAAAAAACTAATTATTATTTTTTTATCAGGATAAATAAAGGAAGGGAAAATAGAAAATATGAATTAAATTTTTATGTAAAAAAGGTGGTGTGAGCTTGTAATAAATGCACGATAAGAATTGCTACCGTAATTGGAGTTGATGAAGATTAGGCTCTTGTGAATCGAGTTAATTTGGTTGGAAAAAATTTAAGCACATAATTTTTCTCAATTATTCACCAATTTGTTGCTAGCAACCCAATTTTCATTTTAAATTTATTTTATAAAAGAGGTTAATGATCCTATTTTTCTTCTAATTAAAGGTAAATCAAGAACGAAACCCTTATCCGAGCAAGAGGTAATTGATTGATACACAGTTTTTAATTTTTTTTTAATAAAAATTATTAATTTATTAATTTTTATTTTTTATTTTAAATAGTTGTCGAGTTCTTTAGGACTCCTCATATTTCATGCATTGGATTATGGTTTACCGGAAGATGAGGAAAGACCTCTCAGTGCCCCTTTGGAACAGCTGATAGAACTAATGACAAATACAAATGGAAATACATCGAGTGATCAAGATACGAGCAGAGACTGTGATAGGTAGAGTAACAGGAAATTAAAATCATAAATTTTTTAACATTATTATTTATTTAATGAAAAATTTTTTCTCTCTAGGCACGATGCAGACGAAGGAATCGAAAGAGATTCGGAAGAATACGAAGGCTCTGATATTAGATTACTTTCTGGAATTTCGTTTGCCAAGGTTTTGGAGGTTAGTAGACTAGTGTCATTCGATGAAGGAATTTTCTCCGAGGCTTTCTCTGACAAATGTAGGGCACATTCACTGGATAAAGTTGTTTGAACCTTTTTACTGGTGTTTTAATGACGATTTATATTTTTAGGGGTTTTGTTGTAAATAGATTTATTATGTGTAGATTTCTACTCGATTTATTTTATCTTTTTTATTGGTCTGGAGCTGCAACAGTAAACTGAATTCCATTTTCTATGACTCCCATACCTGGCTTGGACTTACTATTGATTTTTTCCCTTTTTTTATTTTTTGTACATTTCCATAACGTCGGGAAATAAATGCCTTATTTTTCCCCTGTTGTTTCTAAATTGCTTTTTGCGATATTGCAATGTGAGCCTCAAAGCGTTTGAGAATTAGAAGTATTATACTTATAGGAATTCACGAGAAGGGAAGTTTTGATACCTATTGTAACCTGTGAAGGAAAAGAAAAATTCCGGCTTATGGAAACAATAAATTTTTGTTACTGGCGATTCTAAAATACCGAAAAAAAAACATCTGCTTTGAATTGAATTGGAATTGTGGTTGATATTTTTTTTTGTGTGGAAATTATGCGATTATTTATTCTTGTTTGATGGAATCTTTAAACTCAAAGAGGGTCAAACTTGTGATTACTGTCGCATCTAACCTAATTTCATATACTTAGAAAATTTACTTAGAATTTTCAACTTTAGTTTTCTTAATGTCTTTTTTCTATTATTCGGGAGAAAAGGAAATTAAATGAAATTTTTTTTTGTCCAAGTGTTTAAAGTTGGCATTTCTAATTTCAGGTGTGTGCAAGTCATTTGCACATTCCGTCACAAGCCGATTCTCATTACAAAGCTGTGTGTAGGGCTTTGGTTGCTGAGGCGTTAGAGCTATCAACATTTCTGCAAAAAATAACTCAGGGCAAAGAGGTTAGAGAAAGAGAAAAAAAATATTTTTCCTCTCTTACAATAATCATGATTTATTAATTTTTCTCATCTTTTTTAGGAATTGCACGAATTGAGGCGGAATACGCCTGATGAATCTGATGGAACTCATTTAGAGCAGCTCAAATTTAGTGACTGGGTAAATATTAAGAATTAATAATAATAAAACAATGACATTTGTTTCATCGTTTCCTGGTTGTTTATTAAAGGCGAGATTATGGGTCCAAGTAATACGCGATTTAAGGATTGGTGTCAAGTTGAAAAAAGTTGTGATTGAAAATTTACCACCGAATGAATATGAATTAACTCCGTATGAAATACTGATGGATGATATTAGGTCGCGAAGATATAAACTTAATAAAGTCATGGTGAGTTGTTTTTTCCTTCAAAATACCCGTAAGGGCCATAAGATAAAAATGATTTATAGTAATTGAAAATTTCTGGTTTATTACAGGTTAATGGTGACATACCACAAAGGGTTAAAAAAGATGCTCACGCTGTTATTTTGGAATTTATTCGCTCTAGACCGCCATTACATCCAGTAATTAGTCTCTTATTTTTTTTTTAAAGTTTTAACTAATTACATTAATGTAAATATTTAATTTTTAAATTACAGGTAGCTGAAAGAAAGTTGAAGCCAATTAAACCAAGTCCCACAAGTCCATACGAAGCTTTGATGAAATCAATTAGGCAAAAACACAGACTCAAGAAAACTCCGGCAGCTAAACTTAGTGAGTACATTTTTATATTTAAAACAACCTACTTTGCGAAACACTCGTTTGGTGGCGACACCTTGCAATTGCAACACGAGTATTGCGGGGAAGCTCATCCAAAAGCGTGACGGGGAATGTTGTAATACAAAACACGATGCAAAGTCACGATAGAGAGAGTGAAATGTAACATTAACATAATTACCCCGTACAAAACATATCTAAAAATTTATTGCGTAATTAATTCAAAGAAATTTCTTTGTTCTAGTTTAATATTACGAGAAAACTAAAAGTTTAAAAAACATATTTCTTAAAGAATGGGGTGAAAAATTCAAGGGTGGTCTATAGTGTAAATTGAAAGGAAAATTTCAATATTTTTTTTTTTTACTGATAAAAATAATTAAGCATTGTCTTTAAAATTTATCTGGAGCATTAATTAGTTATCAGACACGAAATATCTTATATCCAGAAAAAAAAACAACAAATAGTAATAAAAGAAACGTGTGACCCATTTCGTAATAATTTTTAGGTTCTTGCTTACCTTGTTAATTCAATTTCTAATGACGTATAAAAAGGCTGCTCTCCTATTTACATTTTGTTTTAGTCGTCTTAACCAAATAGGGAAAACTGAAGTCAGACAACGCCTTTTATCAATACAGTAAATTGAATGAACTGTATTTTTATTTTAAAGAAAAACAGGTGTGAAAAAAAATATGATTTAAAGGGCTCGTGTTTGTTGAAACTTAAATTTTATTACACGAAAGCATGGAGTAAATATGAATGTGGGTTGAAATGATTAAAGGTAATTACATTTTTTTTCCTTTATATTTAAATATGTTTTTAATTTATTTTTCATTACTATAATGTCAATATTTCAATAAAGGAAGTGAAGTGATTAATTTAAATTTATATTTACCTGCTCCGTCAAGTGAAACAAGTAAATTTGAATCATAAAAATTGATATCTGAAAAGTGATAAATATTTTTTCTACAGTCGTTTACTTTTCTTATCAGTAACAAATAGTTGCATTCGTGGGCGGAATACTGTTCGTGTGTATAGCTAGGCTCTAAGTCACTCGTTGTTGGAAATTTATGGCATCGCAGTAACAATTCTTAACAGTTTTCCTTTAAATTGCTTGTTTTTTACCTATGGCAAATGCTACGTATTCAGGTAAGATAGTGTCCTTGACACTAATAAGACTAATTTTTCCTGTTTATGACTACATTTTTGGGTGTTTTAAATGAGGCATTCACTAAAAAACATTTATGTAGTAAAAAATTAATATTTATTAAGCAATTTAGCACACAATGAGCTAAAATTGAATTGTATTTCGTTAGTTCTGGCTGAATTTAAACATGTTTTTCATTATTACAATGGCAGAAGGTAATAACAAAAGATCCTGTGTCTCGAAGCCATATACCATTCGAATTACGACCTCATAAAATGTTTCTACACTCACAAAACATATCCTATAGATTAAATTTTTAATGTCGAGTCATGAGTACACGTTCCTGCTTTTATTTAGCGAGTTCCCCTCGCTATTTTATACATCCCCCCTCTCTGTACTAAGCAATTAAGCGTGCTAAGTTAATACCAAACGTGTTTTTTCGGTTATATTTCATCCCCTTTACGCCCTTTAGGGACGTTGACCTGACGTTGCAACCCTTTATTAAGTGTGGGGATGGATCAGGTGAAATGTATAGCAATTTGTATTGAAAAGTTGGCTGCCGGAATGAAAGTGGATTTGAATTTTTCATGTAGTTGCTTCACCTAGAAATGGCAATATTACCCGAATTGGACCAAAGGGAATTTTGAATAGGCGTTTCTAGTAGTTTGCAAAGTGTCTTAGGTTGTCTTTCTATCAGGAGAGCTTAGCTCACTTGTCTGCGAGGCACGGTTCCTTTTTCTCGCTTTTCTTTCTCTTCGTTTTAAAGTTGTATTCCGATATTTGCAGTGACAGCTTTCATGATTGGGTCGGAAATTCGTTCTGGCTTTTCAGCCACTTGCCAGATAACAATTTTTTTTTCGTTATCATTGGTTGACGAAGCAAAAATGTAATTTTTCCGAGAGAAATTTTTTAACAAGAAGAACCGCATTACCCGTTAATCCGAGGATGATTAATCAAGTTTGGCTTTCCATTCAAATGAGAGCACCTGCTTTTTCCTCTTCCGGTTTTTGTTGCTTTTTAATTTGGTGAAGGAGAAACGAGTGGCAGGTGTTTTTAATATTAACTTCGTTACAAATTCCATTATATATTTTTTCCATTTTTTTTTTTTTTTTTTTGGTGGGAAAATTCGATTATGAAAAGTTATTTGATTTCCATTTGGCAGAAGCTGGCGATGTAATCGTATAGATGTGGGTGCCAAGTGAAAATTGGTTAACTTTTATTATTCTGGCGACTTGTGAGGGAAATATTTTTTTTTTCCTTTGTATTTTTTACAGCCTTGGATGGAGCTTGCGATTAGTATTGGAAACGGATTTGCTAATTATTTTTGTTTTTTGTTTTTTGTTGTTTGTAATTAATACGGAAACTGATTTTCGCAAGAGCAGATTATAAAAAGACGATAAGACAAGGACTTGAGGATTGAAAGGATGTAAGGTTCTGAAAACTCGATTTGAAATATGTGACTTTGGGTTGAAGGTTATTTTTTAATGCCGCAAGAGGATTTCAGGGCGTAATTTTAGCAACACTAGAAAAATAAAATATCCTCCGAAGGGAAATTTTTTTTTATTGCGGGGAAAAAATTTGATTGCTTAATCGAAAAAAATTGTATTTTTATATTTATTTCCTACCCGTCGATTCGTGTCATTCAACTGTGAAATTAAGAAAATATCACGTGATTTATTACGCAATGTTAATGCGGAGCCCATAAATTTCTACATGACTGTTTCTCCAGAAAGTGAAATACGAGTTAATAAGCTGTGTAATTGTGTTTCTTTTAAAATAAGAAAAGAAAATCTCAATCGAAATGTGACGAAATTAAACGCATTCATTAGCGATTTCGGATGCTTTTCTTTGATTAAAATCGCATCGGTTGAACGAACGTGGGAAATGGATGTTAGGCCGTATTGCTTTGTTGTCGTGCTATAATAGGTAATGGGTGCAAACGTTCATTTTCTTGTGCAATTGATTAGTGGACTTGTGGGCGTGGTGCGTGAAGCCCCATTAACGCTTCAATTGAGCTTCACTGCAGTGTTGCTTTTTTTATCATTTCAATTTCTGGTTTTCTAAGTCGGCAGAAGGAAATTCAGTTTTTTCTTCTTCAAAACAACCTCAAACATCTTCCATCGGTCGAAGTACATTTTTCCTTGTCTTTATTAAGTTTAAAAAAATAATATATAAAAAGAAAATAAAAAAAATAAGAACACAGTTGTGTGTCATTTGCCTCTAGCGTCTGATTTACTTCCCTGAACATCCTAGTTTGAGGCTAACGTAGCCTCGATGTGTCAGGTTTTATGCTCGTAGCAGAAGCTCTTCTGCTCTGCAGTGGAGTTGTGTAGGTTGCAGTTTTGAGTCCAGTTCGTGCATTTAGGCCACGATTTTTAACTCTAATTTAGGTATTTTAACAACTAAAAGTCAATTATTGCTGAGTAATCGACTTTTTAAGGCATTTCATGATGCCGGAGTTAGCCGAGCTATCAGATAGCGACGATGATTTTCTTGATGAATTGTGGACGGAAGAACAACAGCCTACCTGTAAGTCATCTTTTTATTTGAGTTGATTGATCCCACTTCTTAGACTTTTAAAAAAATATATCGGAAAATTTTAAAGTGAATCGCGGAGATATTTCCATGCGCGGTGTTTGAATTCTAAAACATCTGTTTAGATATTAATGTGGGGAAAAAAATATTTTTGAATTTTGTTTTTATTTACATTTGGTGTTTATACCACATAATCACACAGGTGAGTGAGTAATGCGTATATACGTAAGGATTACATAAACAAAACAAAAATAGTAAAACTCAAGGTAAAAGTGCGGTTATTTGTGCCCGTTTAAAGAAAAATTCTTCACCCGTCGGTACGTTAGTGAAGAATGTGGAAGGAATGAGTCATTCTTAACCTTTATGGAGTAATTTGCTTAGGAGTTAAGGAGACAAAGAATAAGAAAGGTCTGGCCGCTCTCACAGGTCAGACATTTGTACGGGGGGAAAAAAATTGCATGTTGTTTGTGTAGCCATGCTACAATAATCTTTTTTCCAACCGAAACTTGGGTCGTTGTTTCGTCCCCTTCTTTTTATTTATTTATTCGTTTTTTTATTTTTTTCCTGCTCTTTTTCTTGCGTCGTGATGGAACTAACAGCTAAGTCGAGTTGATGCGTTTCAAATTGAGAATGCGGCGGATTAGAGGGTTTATGAAACCCTGTGAGAATTATGCAAAATACGGATCATCCGTGTCTATTTGATTACGTTTTTATGTTTGCGAAGACTCTTGAGTGGTGGGTTTTGAATTGAAAGTCGAAATGAAGGTTTCAGGTCCCCGTCTCTCTCTCTCGAGGCATCGATTTGCGGTGATGTTCGACATTAATATGACAAATAGTCGCCGATACTTTTCTCTCATCTTTCTTGACATGATTCACATGTATAAAAATGTGTGTCAGGTCAGAGTAATATTTAAGGGGTTTGGCTTGAAATCCGGAAACCTCTTTACGCCGAAAGATGTTTCATTTTTTATTTTTTTTTACTCGACGTTACAAGGCCATGTTTATAAATAAAAGATTCTTTCGTGGAATTTCATTAACATTGAGTCTGAGTGGGTACGTACCGTAATCTAGTTTAATAAATTAATGTAAATTGAGAATTGTTTTTGAACTAGTTTCTAAAACACATGCATCACTTGATGTTTCAACAACAAATGTTAATTTTTTTTCCAGGGTATGAATGAATCTTGTTAACTTTATTTTCCGGCTACAATTATTTCGAGATTTAAAGTTTTCTACGTGGATTTAGAAAGAAATAGGACAGTTCTCAAATTATCCAGCATTAATATTCTTTCTGGGAAAAAATTTCAATTACTTAAGAGGAATATTTTTCTTTAAAAAAAATATGTTATCGTTCATTGATGATAAAACTCGAAAATTGCTGAAGAGCACGTTGGAAGATGTAATTATCGAGTGTTGTAGGTAGTTGGAAGGAGGTCGTTGCTTGGGATTACTAGGAAGATGGAATTTAAATTTTTTCTTTTTATAAAAAAGAAAAGTGTAAAAAATTTTATTAATTTGAAAAGAGAAAAAACGATAAAAAGTTTCCATTTGGAACTTGCACCTCGAAATTACATAACGTACGATGTTTACAATGTAGTTTTCCTTGGGATTTGAGACCCATTCAGGTTCCGTGATCCTTTTTCTATCCTTTCTCAGAAACCTTTATTATCAGGTTCTTGCTTTGACGCACGTTCCAACTCGGCACCAGATTTCGTAGCAACCGTTGCCACGTTTAGTCCTGAGAGAACAGTTATCTCAATTGGAAATTGAAGCTGAAACGGCAATTACCCAAACCCGTGTTCACTTCATTTATTTCTTTATAAAGATTTCTATTTTCGGTTATAAAAACACAGTAAACACAACAAATTGACTACCATTATCTCTTCTTTACATAACACAAAACACGAGTCGGTAAAGTTTCACCAACAACTGCGATTGCCACGCGATTTTAAGGTTAACAGATGTAACACGAAATATTTTCCTCAGTTCCTGTAGCCGTTGTCCTTGGTAACCTTTCCACGCCCATTCCCCAGAGATTGATGAAGGTCCTCCACCCTTTTTTACGTTCGAGGATATCATGGGAATTGATTTTCCCGATGGCTGCTTGTTTGAGGATAGTGTTGTTTATACTGCTTCTATGTTATGACACTTCTCGTCTACTGTTCCCGTTGCAAAACTGATGGGCAAGAAAGATGGATGGATGAATGACTGAATGTAATGTAATAGAAGCCAAGATAGTGTCATAAAGATTTATATCTAGCCTCTCTGTCTGCGTGACACGAGGGTGAAAGAAGAGTCGGTTTCGATTTTTAAAACAAAATAAAAGGAGAACGGAAACAACACTTTTTCTTTTATTCTTGTTTGTTGTTTTTGTTTGTTTGGGGAACTAAGTGCTTGTACATTTATATGGAAAACAAAGAAATTATTATAATAACCTACAGAAATTTAGGGCATTGCCAGTGTTGTATAGGTTAGGGGCGAGGACCTGTTTTCCCCTCTCTGACACGGTATTAGAAACACGCTTAACCTTTTTTTTAAAAATAAAAAATTA